>CAUYPK010134877.1:0-22710 GCA_963574355.1 Loris lydekkerianus
ATCGCTCACCTGCGCCACATTTATATTCGCGCTTCCAAACCAACGTGGCACCAAATACAACAAAAACAAATCCGTAACGGCCCCCCCCCCCCCCCCCAGCCCCGCACCATTATCGGAGACAAGCCCGTCTTTGGAATTTCTGGAGTGAAGCAGCAACTCTTGCCAGCTGAGGGCTGTGTGTGAATCAGGGGTGATGAATCGCAGTTGCCATGGCAGAGCTGACGGGGCTGAGGCAGGAACCAGAGGTCTCTGGGATTAATTTGTAACTCCTGTGATACCATGTCCCTTTGGCACTGTTGGAGGTTCTTTGAGGACCTGCTGATTTTAGCATAGTGGTGGTGCAGAAGGGCATGGGTATTTAGCACGTCCCACCCAGCCAAGGGTTGCCCATTCACTCAACAGGTATTTGTGGAGTGCCTACTGAGACTCCTCACTGAAGAGCAGAGTCCCTGCTTCAGTGGGGTGTACATGTTCGCAGTGGAAGCTGGCAGCTAGTTAAACAGATAACTTGCATTATGACTGGGGGCTCGGGGTTCTCTGGAATTATTTTACCCATCTTAGGAAGAAGGGATGTGACACCTTTTGACAATGGTGGTGTGAACCTAGATTTGGAGCCAGGAGACCTTTGTGTTTTAAAGGGCCTGCTGTGATGAGCTGTGTTAAGGACTGGGAGTGCAGTGGCGGAACACAATAGTCTCCAACTACAGATTAGGAAGTGACCAGCTAGTCATCAAGCTGTGCAGGTATAGTAGACGTGCCAGGCTCTTAGAGCCTCAGTTTCCTTCCTTTCCTGTTTTATCTGGACATGTTCAGTCACTCAACAAATGCTTACTGGATGGGATGCCTCTAATGTGCCAGGCTTTGTTCTGTGACAGAGGATTCAGCAGTGATTAATCCAATACAAATCCTTGTCCTCATGGAGCTTGTGTTCAAGAGCAGCAGTTGTCAAACTTGAGGAAAAATCAGAACCTAGAGGACTTTAAACACCAGGAGTTTGAGTCAGTGAATCCAGGTGGGGCCTGAGAATGTGCATTCCCAACAGGTCTCCAGGTGATGCTGCTGGTTGTGCACTTTGAGAATCAACCTATGAGTTGGCACATTAAATCCTGACCAAAATGTATCTCTGTTTTACAGATGAGGAAACTGAAGACAGGCATGGTAACTTGGTCCTCTTCCCTATCCTAAGAGGGCTAAAGGAAGTGGTCCCGGCCGTAAATGCTCTTGATTTGCATCTTTCTGATTGTCAGGAGCAAGTCACTGTTCTGTTCTTTAGCTGACTGAAGCCTGAGTGGTCACCATATCCTGTAGGGCTGTGGTCCCTAACCCCCAGTCTGTGGACCGGTATCAGTCCATGGCCTGTTAGGAACTGGGCTGCTCAGCAGGAGGTGAGCAGCAGGTGAGCAGGCAGAGCTTCATCTGTGTGTACGCTGCTCCCCAAGACTCGCATCACTGCCAAGCTCCACCTCCTGTCAGGTCCTCCCCCCTGCCCCATCCATGGAAAAACTGTTTTTCGTGAAACTGGTTCTTAGTGCCAAAAGGCTGGAGACCGCTGCAGCAGGGTTTGTTTTTTTTTTAAGAGACAAAGTCTTACCCTATTGCCCTCCTTAGAGTGCCATGGCGTCACACAGCTCACAGCAACCTCCAACTCCTGGGCTCAGGTGATTCTCTTGCTTCAGCCTCCCGAGCAGGTGGGACTACTGGTGCCTGCCACAATGCCTGGCTATTTTTTTGTTGCAATTTGGCCGGAGCTGGGTTTGAACCTGCCACCCTATGTATATGCGGCCGACGCCCTACCCACTGAGCACAGGCACCGTCCCTGTGGTGCCTTTTTTTTTTTTTTTTACAGGAAATAAAGCACAGGGAAGCAGACCTTGTGAGGGGATTCCAGAAGCCAGAAGGGACTTCCCTTTAATTACAATATATAGAATTTATATGGCCACGCCATGGCAAGATCAGAGGAAAAAATCCTGCCCATTTCTCAATGGAACTGAGCCAGGGCACTTGTGTAGAGCAGCATGTCAGAGGAGGGGTGTCTGGGCCTCTACACCCGTAGGGACTTTCTCTTCTCCAACTCTAGGAAGTCCAGGGAGGGAGGCCTGGGGAAAGGTAAATCCTTCCTCTCATGGAAGCCTCAGGACAGCCCTCTAGGGAGCCCTGGTCCTTGGCTGTTCCCCTTGACCGCTACTTGAATGTCCATTCTTTAGTCACTTGCTACTTCTGTGACCTTGGTCAAGTTACTTTAAGCCCTACCAAGCCTCCATTTCTTCATTTGCGAAATGAGAATAAATTAGAATATACCTCATGGGGTTAGTAAGAAGCACCTTAGAGGTCTCATTGTATTCGAGTTCCACTGACCTGGCAGCTCTTGCTGCAGCAATTAACAGCCTCCCTACATTTTACAGCTCTCTCTACAGTTCTAAAGTTAGTACTCAATTCATATATTTTGGGGACCAGAGTTTTTGGGCAAAGCCACTTACTGTTTCTCTCTGAGAAAAATGTTCCCTAGAAGAACATTGGGTCATGCCTAAGAAGACAGACCTTCCCAGTAGACAGTGATTTTTGCTGGTCAGGAATATTAAGCGGTCTCTCTGTAGCTCAGTGAGTTTCAAAACCAGCTTATGTGGTTTATGTCGATTGCTGACATAAAACAACCATTTGCCTGCAGCCAGTGGAGGACCCTGGGCTTTTACTGGTCACCAGGCCCTACAGGATTTGTGCCCTAGTATGGTGTTTCTTAAAATGTTCCAGAAATATATCAGCTTCATCTGAGAACCTGTTAGAAAAACAGATTCTCACGTCCCACATCAGACCTACTGAATCAGACTCAGAGGGATGGAGCCAAAGGATCTGTTTTAATGAGCCTTCCAGGTGACACTGCTGCCCAGTCATGGCAGTGAACCACTGGCCAAGTGTTTATGGTGAGAGTGACCAGAGATTCTGAGATTTTTTTTTTTTTTAAATTATTGGGATTCATTGAGGAAATATATATATATATATCCTGTATATATACATTTTTTGGCCCAGGCTGGGTTTGAACCCACCACCTCTGGCATATGCAGCTGCTGCCCTACTCCTTTGGGCCACAGGCACCATGATTTATTTATTTATTTATTTATTTTATTTTTTTTTTTGAGACAGTCTTACTGTGTTGCTCTTGGTAGCGTGCTATCGTATCACAGCTCACAGCAACCTCAAACTCTTGGACTCAAGCGATTCTCTTGCCTCACCCTCCTGAGTAGCGGGAACTATAGGCACCTGCTACAATGCCCAGCTATTTTTAGAGATGGGGTCTTGCTTTTGTTTGGTCTTGTCTCAAACCCGTGAGCTCAGGCAGTCCATCCGCCTTGGCCTCCCAGAGTGTTGGGATTAACAGGTCTGAGCCACTGAGCCTGGCCTTTTTTTTTTTTTTTTTTTTTTTTTTGAGACATAGTCTCACTATGTTTCCCTTGGTAGAGTGCTGTGGCTTTACAGCTTGGGCTTAAGTGATTCTCTTGCCTCAGCCTCCCAAGAGCTGGAACTATAGGTGCCCATCACAATACCCGGCTATTTTTTATTGCAGTTGTCATTATTGTTTAGCTGGCCCAGGCTGGATTTGAACCCCCCAGCCTTGGTGAATATGCTTTTTTTTTTTTTTTTACTCTGTTGTCCAAGGCTAGAGCACTCTAGTGTCATAGCTCACAGCAACCTCAAACTCTTAGTCTCAATCGATCCTCTTGCCTCATTCTCCCAAGTAGGAGGGACTACAGGTGCCCACCACAAAGCCCAGCTAGTTTTTCTATTTTTAGTAGCAAGGGGGTCTTGATTTTGCTCAGGCTGGTATCAAACTCCTGAGCTCAGGTGATCCACCTGCCTCAGCTCCCAGAGTGCTAGGATTATCGTCATGAGCTACCACACCCAGCTGACCTGAGATATTTTGTTGGGGCTTGGATGGCAGAAAGTGGCTGGCATTGCAGAACTTTCTGAGCACAGGTATATGCAGCCAGTTGAAATGTTCTTAATTGGCTTATGAAGATGTCAATATTATCCCCAAACCATTATTGGCCACACTGAACCTTCACCTTCCTGTCTCACATTGCTCACAGGTGATGTTTAGAAATGCCTTCCCCACTGCCCTGGCCTAGGCTCCACAGTGCTTTATTCTGCCGAAGAACAGCGTGATTCCCTGCGCCCTCTCCATTCTGGGTTAGTGGGCAGCTCAGGGGTTGGCAAGTGCAGGAGGAGCCCACAGCCAGACAGAATGCTCCCTAGTCAGGAGTTTGGGAATTTTAGATTCTGGTTCTGGCCTTTCCTCTTAGCAGCAAGTCACTGGCCCTTTCTGAGCCCTGGTCTCTTTGCTGTGCAAGTGGGGAAATAAAGGCCCAGGATCTCCTTTCTACGACAGAGGAGAGGGCGTCTTTTGAGCTGGGGAAACGCGAGGAACAAGCAGAGGCTCCCAATTTCTGCTACGTATTGGAATCGTCAGATCACTGGAAAGGAGAGCTAAAAATACCCATGCCTGGCCCACCCCCAGCGAATCTGGTTTAATTGGTTTGGGTTATGACTGGGACCACAGAAAGTCCCCAGTTGATTCTGGGTTGCAGCCAGAACCGTCACTGTAGGTAAATATCTGCCTTCCTCACAAGCACTTATAGCGTTGACAATGAGATTAAGTGAAAATACTTTGTAAAGGGCACAAATGCCATAGTAATGTCAGATTTCATTTATTTATTTATTTATTTTTGGTTTTTCTTTTTGAGACAGAGTCTCACTATGTCACCCTCAGTAGAGTGCTGTGGCATCACAGTTCACAGCAACCTCAAACTCCTGGGTTTAAATGATTCTTTTGCTTCAGCTTCCTGAGTAGCTGGGACTATAGGTGCCTGCCACAATGCCTGGCCTTTTTTTTTTTTTTTCTGGTTGCAGTTGTCATTGTTGTTTAGCAGGCCCGGGCTGGGCTCTCCGTGTATGTGGCTGGTGCCCTACTCACTGAGTTATAAAACTTAAACAATTTTGCAGTTCTCCTTGGAAAAACTGAGATGATTCAGAAAGTATTAGAAAAGCAGTTGCAGGCTCAGCGCCTGTGGCTCAAGTGGCTAAGGCGCCAGCCACGTAAACCTGAGCTGGCGGGTTCAAATCCAGCCCAGGCCGGCAGAACAACAATGATGGCTGCAACCAAAAAATAGCAGGGTGTTGTGGTGGGCGCCTGTGGTCCCAGCTACTTGGGAGGTGGAGGCAGGAGAATCGCTTGAGTCCAGGAGTTGGAGGTTGCTGTGAGCTGTGATGCCAAGGCACTCTACCCAGGGTGACAGCTTGAGGCTCCGTCTCAAAAAAAAAAAAAAAAAAGAAAAAGAAAAAGAAAAAGAAAAAAGAAAAGTAGTTACAGGGCCGTGCCTGTGGCTCAACAGAGTGGGGTTCTGGCCCCATATGCCGGAGGTGGTGGGTTCAAACCCAGCCCTGGCCCCCCCCCCCCCAAAAAAAAAAAAAAAGCAGTTGCAGGAAGGAGACAAATAGGTATTTGGGGGAAGGTCAGATACCTTGCTGTTTGGTAATTGGCCCTGTTTTCTCTACCTATCTGGTTTTTTCTTTCCTGACAGGTTAAGAATCAGAGATTTGAGGGTGTTTTCCTTTTTCCTTTTATTTTGGTCTTGATATGAAAATTTTCAACTCCCACTGCAGTAGTAATGCATTTAGATAAATTAGCCTAAGTAAGTCTGAGGGCTCGGCTTTCCTTTCTTCTGCTAAACCTGGTTTAGATTTTATGTACATACCTGCATCTTTGAGTCTCCAAGAAAGTGAGATGCAGACACTGTCACCATATGGGTCATGGCTGGTAGATAAGAACTAATAATAAATAGCAAACATTTATTAAGAATGTAGATTATACCAGACTCTGAGTTGTGCCCCTTGAATGCCCCATCCAGTTTCATTCCCAAAGCAACTTCATGAGGGAAGAACTGTCATCATCTCCATTCTGCAGAAGGGAAACTGAGACTTAGGAGACTGAAAACTTGCCCAGTATTACACAGCTGCTAAGTGGAAGAACCGAAGACTTCAGTTCTTTAGTGGAAGAACTGGCAAACCCAGTCTTTCTGCCCCTTCAAATGTTCTTTACCCTTCTGTGGATCAAGTCAGGCTGTCAAGGAGAGCAACCTGAATTAGTCCTGGTCATTTAGATTAGAGCCCCTTCACTCCCCTGGTTCCTTCTGCAGCATCCTCTCCCAGTTGTTGGGGATGTGTCTGGGGAATCAGGTCTCTGCTCGCTTCCCTCCTCATTCAGATGTCCCTCTCAGTGAGCAGGGTGAGTGAGCTCTTTTTCTGAGTACGTTCGGTTTTTCAGACTCTCTCCAGGGAATGATTTCCTTGACCAAATGTTTCTGTCTGAGGTGTTGAACAACATCTCTGCTTCTCCCTTTTTATAGACCGTGTTCTGCTAGGGGAGCTCTTGTTACCTTGGTTAGAAAGGTAACGACAACCTTAACGACAACCAGATGCCTTGGGCTCTTTGGTGCCTGAACTTGAGCTTGGTCTTCAGTATTCTTGCTTGCCCAGTGGAACATCTGTCAGAATGTGTGTAGCAGGTCACTAGAAGTCAAGTGGGTCCTCTCGGGTTGAGCTTTGCTGAGCAGGAAGTGGCTCTAGGCACTCATAGATTACCTTCCCCTTCTACACGCTGGGTCAAATTGAAACCAAAGAATGCCATTACCTTTGTGTGTGTGATTCCTGGTTGGGAACTGTGCTAGGAAAAGGTACAGCAGTGAATAAAGACTGACATTGTCCCATGTGGAGCTTCCAGACAAATAATAAAAAGATAAGCAAAAGAATTACAGATAAAGAAAATAGAGAGAAGGCTGGATTAGGAAATAACAGCCTTTGTAACTGACTTCAGAAGTTAAAGTTATATAGTCCTATAGTTAGAAACAGAGTTTGCTTTTAGCTTTAAATAAGATATATCTATAGCAATCAGCTTTCTGTTCAACTAGCTTTTCATAATTTCAGTCAAGAGTTTGTGGCACTATATTGGCAATAAACAATGATTTTTTTTTTCCTTTTTTTTTTTTTTTCTTGGTTACTTTATTTTATTTTATTTTTGAGGCAGAGTCTCACTCTGTCACCTTGGGTTGAGTGCCAGGGCATCATTATAGCTCACAGCAACCTCAAATTCTTGGACTTGAGTGATCCATTTGCCTTAGTCTCCTAAGTAGCTGGGACTACAGGTGCCTGCCACAATACCCTCTAATTTTTCCATTTTTAATAGAGATGGGCTGGGTCTCTCTCTTTTTTTTTTTTGCAGTTTTTGGCCAGGGCTGGGTTTGAACCCGCCACCTCTGGCACATGGGGCTGGCGCCCTATTCCTTTGAGCCATAGGTGCCACCCCCAGAATTATTAATTTTTATGTGTTGCCAATTCACCTTATATTCTTATTCTGTCTTTGAATATATATAATACATATAAAATTGTTTATATGTATAAACCATTTAAGGTATATAAGTATATATGCTATTTATATATCTGAGTATAATATATTCAGAGATATATAAGTTATACATGTAATTTATATGATTTATATCACTTATAAATATACAGAGATATTTATGTATACATATTGGGGCAAAAAATGTTTATCTGCTATAAGAGATGTCATCTGTGTATTATGTATATCCTTTGAGTACCTGTCGCAATTGTAGAAGTCAAAATGACTTGTATTCATCTTTTATTGTTGGTATATATTGAGCATTACAATTTTAACACAGTTCTTTCCTTTCTTAACATGTGAACACATTTTTTGGGCACCCTCCATCGAGTAAGTTGGGGCCAGGTGCGGTGGCTCACACATGTAATCCCAGCATTTTGAAAGGGTTGAGGTGGGAGGATTGTTTTTTCTTTTCTTTCTTTCTTTTTTTTTTTTTTTTTGCATTTTTTGGCTGGGGCCACGTTTGAACTCTCCACCTCTGATATATGGGGCCAGCACCCTACTCCTTGAGCCACAGGCACCGCCCTTTTTTGTTGCTGTTGCACTTTGGCTGGGGCCGGGTTTAAACCCACCACCTTCGGTATATGGGGCCAGCGCCCTACACACTGAGGTGGGAGGATTGGTTGCATCTAGGACAGTGGTTCTCAACCTTCCTAATGCTGCAGCTCTTTAATACAGTTCCTGTGGGTTGCACCCCACAGGTTGAGAACGGCTGAGCTAGTCTTTTTAAGTTAGTGTGGGCTAAAAAAAAAAAAAAAAAAAAAACAAAGGAAAAAAAAGTAAGTTTTAGATTTTTTTTTTTTTTTTGGTCTTTTTGGTACTAAGTACTTAGTGTGAATATCCCAAGAAACCAGCCTGTCCCCTTATATAACCTCACTACTTCGTGCAGTTTTTATAAGGATTAAACTGGATAAACAGTATAAAATACTTCAGAGTGTCCAACACCCTTGCAGGTGCCAGTAATTGTTAGCCATGGTTACTGAGCTGTCTTCATTGGTCCTCTGCTTCTAGCCTACTTGGGTTGGTGGCAGTTCCAAGCATGCCTGCAACTCTGCAATTCTACCCCCTAGGCTGTGGCTCCCAGCCCCACTGTGTTGACTCCTCACTTCCTCACCAAGGCAGCAGGTGATGCCCCTTGCTCAGTGAGGCATCTGTCTCCCTCCTTGCTCCCAGCAGGAAAGGGTCTTTGTTATGTCAGCCCTGTTTCTGGTCAAAAGTAACAGAGGCCCATGCTGGAAGGCTCTAGAAGAGGTTAGCAAGTTCCCAGGAATCTGAGGAAAGGCATAGTGGCACCTGCTGCTGGGCTGGTGGGCGCTGCAGATGGGAAGTGATGAGGACGGAGGCAATAGCTTCTACCTGCACCTCCCTCCATTCCCTCTGTCTGCCACCCACATCATGGTTTCTGCTTCTTCCTAAAACCCTGGTTTACGTGTCAGTTCTGCTTTTTTCTAGCTGTGTAATATGGGCAAGCTGCTTAATTTTTTTGAGCCTCAATGCCCTTTATAAGGCTAATGATAACCACAATATTATTAAATGCCAAGGACTGCTCTAAGTGTTATATATTAGTTCAACTAACCATCATACCTTTATACCATCTCACCCCATTTAGAGATGAGAGTGTGGAGGCACAGAGAGGTTAAGTAATCTGCTCAAGGTCACACAGCTAGAAAGTAGGACAGTAAGGATTCAAGCTTAGACTGTGCAGCTCTTTTATTTATTTATTTATTTATTTATTTATTTTTGAGACAGAGTCTCAAGCTGTAGCCCTGAGTAGAATGCTGTGGCATCATAGCTTATAGCAACCTTAAACTCTTGGGCTCAAGCCATCCTCCTGCCTCAGTTTTTTTTTTTTTTTTTTTTTTTTTTTTTAAGAGACAAGAGTCTCACTTTATTGCCCTTGGTAGAGTGTCATGGGTCATAGCTCACAACAACCTCCAACTCCTGGGCTTAGGCAATTCTCTTGCCTCAGCCTCCCCAGTAGCTGGGACTACAGGCACCTGCCAGAACGCCCGGCTATTTTTTTGTTGTAGTTTGGCCAGGGCCGGGTTCGAACTCGTCACCCTCGGTATATGGGGCTGGTGCCCTGCCCACTGAGCCAGAAGAGCCACCTTTTTTTTTTTTTTTTTTTTTTTTTGACAAAGTCTTAATTTGGTTCCCTTGGTAGAGTGCCATGGCGTCACAGCTCACGAGCAACCTTAAACTCTTGGGCTTAAATGGTTCTCTTACCTCAGCCTCCCAAGTAGCTGGGACTACAGGCACCTGCCACATGCCCAGCTATTTTTTTGTTGTTGCCACTGTTGTTTATCAGGCCTAGGCTGGGTTTGAACCTACTAGCCCCAGTGTATGTGGCTGGTGCCCTAACAGCTAAGCCACAGGTGCCGAGCCAGTTTTTCTATTTTTAGTAGAGACCAGGTCTTGCTTTTGCTCAGGCTGGTCTCCAACTCCTGAGCTCAAGCAACCCACCCACTTTGGCCTCCCAGAGTGCTAGGATTACAGGCATGAACCATTGAGCCGAGCCTATTTTTATTTATTTATTTATTTTTTGAGAAAAAGTCTCACTTTGTTGCTCTTGGTAGAGTACTGTGTTGTCATGGCTCACAGCAATCTCAAAGTCTTGGTCTGGAGCAGTCCTCTTGCCTCAGTTTTTTCATTTTTAATGGAGACGGTGGTCTCACTCTTGCTCATGTTGTCCTCAGACTCCGGAGCTCTTCCAGAGTGCTAGGACTACAGGTGTGAGCCATCGCACCTGGCCCAGAACCCATGCTTTCAAACAGCCATCTACACGTACTTTAAAGAGTTAGCCTGAGAATTAGGTGTGGATTATTTCATGTAAGGCATTTAGCCAACCGCAAGACTCATAATACAGACTCAGAAATGTTAACAATTGTTACATTATGAACACCATTAGTTTGCGGGTGACCCAAGTGGGCTGCATGGCCCCAGCCCTTGTCTCATAACCCTCAGCCCAGCAACTCCAGCTTAGTGAGAGTTGCTGGTTTGAAAAGATGACAGGGCAGAGCTGGTCTTGAACTGGACTCACCTGGTACAGGAAATGAGGGGTTGGGGTCAGGTGGTGCCAACCAGTGCAGCTGCCTACTCAGGGGAGGTTATGGATAGTTGACATCCTTCGGACATTTTTTCTCAGGACTTCCAGAGTAAAGTGTTGTGAATTCTTGTGGCAATTAGCAGGGCCTGGTGGTGCCTGTACCTGGGCTCATGTTCTATTCTGAACTGTCACTACCCTTAAACCCCTGTGGCAAACTCTTATTTATTCATGTGACTCCTGCCCTCTTGCTAATGCAAGTGTGGACCAGCACATCAGCATTGCCTGTGAGCTCGGGGGAGATGCAGAAGCTCTGGCTGTACTCCAGAATCAGAATGTTGGGTTTTTCTTACTCTGGCACCCTGAGTAGAGGGCCGCGGTGTCATAGCTTACAGAAACCTCAAACTCTTGGGCTCAAGTGATCCCCTTGCCTCAGTTTGTTTTTAGTAGAGATGAGGTCTCGCTATTACTCAATCTGGTCTTTAACTCCTGAGCTCAAGTGATCCACCTGCCTCGGCCTCCCAGAGTGCTAGGATTACAGGCGTGAGCCATCATGGCCGGCTGAGGATGTTCGTTTGAACCAGATCCGCAGCCATACTTGCACCTGTTAACACTGTAGTGGTGCTAACCATGCCATACTACTTCTGTGTGCATGCCCTGCTTTTCTTTTTCCGTTTCTTTTATTTTTTTATTTTTATTTTTTTTGCAGTTTTTGGCCGGGACAGGGTTTGAACCCGCCACCTCTGGCATATGGGGCTGGCTCCCTACTCTGTTGAGCCACAGGTGCTGCCCGGACTGCTTTTCTTTTTTTCTTTAGTGGCTGCCTGTGCCTTTCTCCTTCTGATCTAGGGCACACCACATACTAGTGGTATCAATAAACAGTGGGTTTTTACAACCAGCTATAAACACTATCTAGGGAAAGGAGCTTCTGAGCTCATTCCCAGAGCCCCACATGGGATAGGGATTGAAGCTGGGTGGGGCCTTGGAGCTCAATTGATAGGGGTTCACACCTGTAGAGAAAATGCAAGGTCCTGAGGCCAGGGCAGATTCACTGGCAGGGTCAGGTGCCAAAGGTCAGTCACAGCAGTAGCAGGCTATGCAGGAAGTCCACCAGGGCTGTAGATCATGGAATTTGGGGACAAGGGGCAGTTGGGGGATAAGGTAAACCTCTTGGTAGAGCTTCTTGGCTCTAATAAGTAATAAGGAGTAGTCCAAAAGATACCTGGCAGAGATCACAAAGGCAGGATTCCAGGAGAGCTGGGGTCCCCAGGAAGCTTCCCCTGCAGGGACTTGAGCCAGCCGAGTAAGTGGGAGGCTCCACGGGATAGCTTTAAACAGATGTTGCTGCAGGGGGCCTGGCAGAGCAGTGGCTTGGGGGTGGGGTGGGGTGGGAACCCGAGGCTGAGGCTGAGGCAGTCCGGGGCAGTCCCAGGACAGCAGAGGTGGGGTCCAGGTGCAGAATTGGGGAGAGGAGGGCAGGGAGCCAGGCACCGGCTCTAGGCAGAGTCTGTGAGAGGCCTGTGGAATGCCTCACCTTTCTTGGCACGAGGGTGGCAAGGAGGTGTGGCCAGATTCCAGAGGGCTTTCCCTTCAGGGTTAGGACACTGTCTTGCCAGGCCCAGTTCACCAGTGCATAGCATTTCAACTTAAGCACGGACCTTGCCCCAACACATTCCTGAGATAACGCTCCCTCACCCACCAGCTTGGAGGACAGTCTGTCAGCATGGGCGAGTCTGTGAATGCCTCCCTGGGTTCATTTCCAGTTTGTTTGATGTTGGTATGTATGTCTGTGTAAAATGGCTAAAGAACGAGTCATTAGTGAGCTGTCCAAAGTCCCCTTGGGAACATTCCAGGAAAATAAACCCGTATTCCATCAAAGCCACACATGGCTTTCACCCCTCATTCCTTCAAAGCAGGGTGTCTCACAGTGTGCACAGACCACCTGAGGACTCCCCTCAGGAACTTGTAAAATGCAGATTCCTGGGCCCCATCTTATACCTACTGAATCATAATCTCAATAGGGCTTCCAGGCATCTGCATTTTTTTTCTTGTTTGCCCTTTTTGTTTGTTTTTCAAGACAGGGTCTCATTCTGTCACCCTGAATAGTGTGTGCACCATAGCTCACAGCAACCTCAAACTCCAGGGCTTGAGCAAGCCTCTTGCCTCAGCCTCCCAAGTCTGGGACTACAGGTGCCCACCACTATGCCCATCCTGTTTTTCTTTTTTAGCAGAGACCGGGTCTTGCTCTTGCTTAGGCTGGTCAGAACCTGCATTTTGAATACACTGCCTTAGTGATCTAATACCCCGCAATCTCGAAAACCTCTTACTGTCCCCCTTTCCTTTGTGTATGCCACACGTGCCCCTGCATGCTGATTCTCCCTCCCTCTGCTGCCACACCCACAGATTCCAGGTAAATGGCCACCTGTTCTGGGTGCCTTTCTGGCCCTCTTTCTCCCTGGGGGCCTGTTGTGTATCCTCTCAACACGGATCTACCAAGATCTACCACATAGCAGTCGTGTTTTCTGTCTGACTGCTCCAGTGAATGGTGAGGCTTTCTGTCCAGTCTCCTCAGGTTCAGCATGAAGTTTTTTGCCTGTGACCTGGTACTAATAAATGAATGGATAAAAGCGAAGGGGGCCGGGCAGCACTGGGAATGCCACAGAGTAGGGGTGATGAACAGAGTAGGGGTGTGCCAGCTTCTGACTCCTCTCCTGGTCAGTCTGAACTCCTAGGTCAAGTTGGAAGCCAGCCAGAGGGCAAACTTGAGACCCCAGGAGAGGCCAAGGCGCTGACCAGTATTAGGTACAGCCCACCTGATTGGGGCTGAGGTGTGGCTAGTGGAAGCTCAGCTCCTTGTCTGTATCTCAGAACTCCATAGCTTGTGATTCTTCCTGCTGTAGAAAAAAGAGACTAAAGGACAGTTTTCCAGCCTCGGCCTGACCCCAAACACAGGGCAGCTAGAATGCTCAGGCCTCCCTCTTTTCAGGCAGGAGAAGTTAAAGAAAAGAACTATTGGACCATGAAACGCCCAAGAGCCCTTTCCCCCCAGCGTCTCTCAGAGTTTGCTACCATGATTTTCTGTGTGAGGCTCACAATTGCTATTTGCCAAACTGGCAAGCGTTGACCCAACAGAAATTAAACAAAGATACCAGAAGCCCTAGGCAGCCTGTCTAAAGGGAGAGCCAGGTGCCTGGGATTTGGAAGAACACTGCCCATCACCTAGCTCTGAAAAACAAAATGTATTTCCGTATTCCTGACAACTTGAGCACCAGAAACCTGCTTTACCAGTCTGGGGTGCCTCCTGGGACCTGGCTCACTTATCTGCATGTACCTGGGGGCCTTTGGTGGCTGGCTAAGGGCAGAGTGGCTTTGGGAAGGCGAGGCCTGACCTGGTGAGATTCTACCAGCGGTTTTCAACCTGTGGGCCACCACCCACAGGAACTGTATTAAAGGGCCCTGGCATTAGGAAGGTTGCCAGACTGCTATGATGGCAGGGGACTCAGCCTAGGAGGTCAGTGTGAGAATGATCTGCCCTCTCAGTCTGTAGTTGGCTCAGAACCTTCCTTGGTACCTTGGAAAGAAAGGAAGGATTGGCTGGATTATGGGCAACAGGGCAGAGCAGCGAAGGCTTGGTACACAGCACTCAGCAAGTGCTTCTCGAGTTGGTGAATTTAATTCAACATGGACTGTGTCAGAACCCTTTTAGTGTTTGCTTGTGATCCCATGAGGGAGTTGAGCATTGTAAGATTAAAGGTGATTGCTGAGTTTCTTTCATGCTTTTTACATGATGATGATATTTCTGAACGCTTGTCTTCCCTGAGTCCCAAAGTACACTTGATTTGCCTCCAGTAGGAACATGGTACAATGTTATCATTTGGTTAAGATTTCATATTAAGAAACTAATAAAGTGATAATAAAGTTCAAAAATCTTATTAGAGGCTCTGGAAACCTTAGCCAGCAGTAGTGAAAGCTGCAGTTTACTGAAGGGTTTTACGTGCATTCACTTGTTCACTTGTCCTTACCTTTCGGATGAGGCAACTGAGGCCCAGAAAGGCTAGGGAATTCACTGAGGTCACACAGCAAGTTGGCAAGAGGGCTGAGGTTTCGCTCCGATCTTCCTTGGCCCACAGACTAGCCCTTGCCTGTGCTGCGGTGTCACTTCAAGGTAGCTGGCGCATGTTGATGTAACATCGCTAATGTTCATTGAGCTTGCCACCGGTTCTCAGAGCATTTGTCTGTGTGTCCTGATTTGAGAATTAGTTAAGCTCTTGCACTCTCCAGGGTGCAGCGACTGGAATTCAGGCACTGGAGGAAGTTCCTGCCTCCTTCCTGGATCCGGCAGTCAGATCCCATAGACCTGCTCTGTAGGGGCAGAGCGGACAGGAGGTGTGGCCCAGGGGGTTGGCAGCATGGCCAGGCCTGCAGAGCAGGCAGCGTTGTGGTGACCCACCAGGTACTTGCTCCCGGTCAGCTCCCAGGCACTGAATGAAGCCAGGCCTCCCCCTGCTAAGGCCTCCTCTCCTGTTTCCCTTTTTGCCTCCTGCCTCAGAGGATCTGTAGCTGTTTGGGAATGTGAGCACAGAGGCCTTTTTAAGAAAGAAAGAGTCCCGCTGTCCAGTATTCCCAGTATCCTAGCTGCCTGGAGAGATAAAAAGGCCAGATTACGTGGGAAAGAGAGGCATGTGTACCGGGACCATTTAGATGTAATTGCTAATGACTCCTGGAATATGTCCTCCCAAATGTCCCCATTTTCATTCAGAGGCACTGCCTGCCTTTGTGAAGGATCTTACAGTGTTGAATGATGTGTTATCAGTGCAATGCAATAGCTCGATGACGTCATGAATATCCTCGCTTCCTGAGAACACGTTCACGGGCAAGAATGTGGCTCTGGAGAGATCCAAGGGACTTAGTACACCGCACAATCCAGCTTTTATTGTATAACCCCTGGTTTTACTGGCCCTTTGTTCTTTTTCTCTTTGACAAGGGATTTTTTTTTTTTTTTTTTTTTTTTTAACTTTCTGATTAGAAATCAGTAGTTTAGGCCTGCTAATCAGCTCCTTGGCTTGGCATACAGACCAAGGAAAGTCCACAGCACTTAGTCTGTTTGCAAGTGTTTTCTCTTAGGTCCAGAAGTCCAGAAATGTAATCAGCTTCCCATTTTTTTTTTTAACAAGATTGTTCAAGATAATTCTTTTTCTTTTTTTTTTCTTTTGAGACAGAGTTTTCTGGGTAGAGTGCCTTGGTGTCACAGCTCGCAGCATCCTCAAACTCTTGGGCTTAAGCAGTTCTCTTGCCTTAACCTCCCAAATAGCTGGGACTACAGGTACCCACCATACGCTTGGCTGTTTTTTGGTAGTAGTTGTCATTGTTGTTTGGCAGGCCCAGGCTGGGTTCGAACCTGCCAGGTCTGGTGTATGTGGCTGGCGCTAAGCCAAGATAATTCTTTATGAGACTGAGTCTCACTTTGTCGCCCTAGGTAGAGTGCTGTGATATCATAGCTCACAGCAACCTTAAACTTTTAGGCTCAAGTAATCCTCTTGCTTCAGCCCTCCTGAGTAGCTGGCACTATCATGACACCCAACTAATTTTTCTATTTTTAGTAGAGACATGGTCTTAATCTTACTCAGGCTGGTCTCAATTCCTGAGCTCAAGCGATGCACTGGCCTGGGCCTCCCAGAGTGCTGTGATTACAGGTGTGAGCCACCACACCTGTCAGTTCAAGATAATTTCTTACCATAATTACAATAATAAAGGTTCTGAGGTTTATTACACAGATATTTTTTCTCAGTTTATGTCACTTTTAACTGTAGGAAAGAAATACATAACATAAAATTTACCATTTCTACCATTTTGAGTATACAGTTCTGTGACATTAAGTACATTCATATTATTAGGCAGTTTCCACAATCACTCATCTCTAGAACTCTTTTCATTTTGCAAACTGAAAACTCTACCCATTAAACAGCAATTCCCCACTCCTCCTCCCCCCACTTCCAGTTCCTAGCAACCACTATTCTACTTTCTATCTCTATGATTTTTGACTATTCTAGTAATGTAAGTGAAATCAAATATATTTGTTGTCTTGTGACTGGCTGTTTCAGTTAGCATAATGTCCTCATGTTGTAGCATGTAGCAGTACTTTGTAACTTTAAGGCTGAATATTATTCCATGGTATGGCTAGACCATACTTTGCTTATCTATTCATCCATCAGTGGATAATTGGGTTGTTTCTACATTTGAGAGCTGTGATGAATAATGCTGCTATGATCATGGGCATGCTGATCTCTTCAAGACACTGCTTTCATTTCTTTTAGGCATATATCCAGAAGAAGAATTGCTAGATCATATGGTAACTCTATTTTTAATTTTGGGGGGAATTGCTGTGCTGTTTTCCACATGGCTGCATTATTTTCCTTTCTCACCAGGAGTATATAAAGGTTCCAATTTCTCAGCCGGGTGCAGTGGCTCGTGCCTGTAGTCCTAGCACTCTGGGAGGCCAAGCTGGGTGGATTGCTTGAACTCTGGAGTTCGAGACCAGCCTCAGTAAGAGTGATTCCCTGTCTCTACTAAAAATAGAAAAACTGAGGCAAGAGGATCTACTAAGGCTGGGTGGGGAATCACGCCCATAATCCTAGCACTCTGGGAGGCCAAGGCAGGTGGATTGCTTGAGCTTAAGAGTTTGAGACCAGCTTGAGCAAAATTGAGACCCCTGTCTTTACTAAAAATATAAAAAAAAAAAAAAAAAAAAAAAACTGAGGCAAGGGGATCACTTGAGCCCAAGATTTGGAAGTTGCTCTGAGCTATGACACCACAGCACTCTACCCAGGCAACAGCTTGGGACTCTGTCTCAAAAGAAAGAAAGAAAAGAAAAACTGAGGCAAGAGGATTGCTTAAGCCCAAGAGTTGGAGGTTGCTAAGAGCTATGATGATGCCATGACACTCTACCTAGGGTGACAGCTTGAGACTGCTTTAAAAAGAAAAAAGATGCCAGTTTCTCCGTAGCTTCACCAATGCTTGTTTTTAAATAGCAGCTATCATAATGGGTGTGATTTAGTATCTCACTTTGGTTTTGATTGCATTTCTCTAATAATTAGTGATTGTGGGCATCTGTACATAAACTCAAAAAAAGCCACCTCTGGCTTGGCAATCGTAGCCCAGTGGTTATGGCACCAGCCACATACACTGAGGCTGGCAGGTTCAAACCCAACCCAGGCCAGCTAAACAACAATGACAACTGCAACAACAAATAGCTGAGCGTTTTGGCGGGCGCCTGTGGTTCCAGCTACTTTGGAGACTGAAGGAAGAGAATCACTTAAGCCCAAGAGTTTGAGGTTGCTGTGAGCTATGATGCCACTGCACTCTACTGAGGGCGATGTAGTGAGACTCTGTCTCAAAAAAAAAACCCACCTCAGGTCATTTCAAAGCTAGGGAGCAGTAGAGTTTAATGCTCAAGGAGTTGAATCTTAGAAGCCAAACTACTTAGTTTAAATCCTGCCTCATCTCCTTTGTAACTTTGTGATTTTGAGTCATTTACAAGACCTCTCTGTACTTTGGTTTCCCATCTGGTAAAATGTGGTTGTAAGTGACTTGTTCTCATCAGGCAACCGAGAGGACTCAATGAATTAATACTGATCAGTGCCATAGCACAGTGTGAGACTATCTTTGTGTGTTTGGTTGAACATTGGTCATTGGTTCTACCAGGCAGAATCTGGTGCCTTCCATTTGCTGGGGATGGTTTTCTTCTCTGCCTGGTCCTTTTCAAGGGGGCAAAGGCCTTGGGAAGTTGAAGTGAGATGGTGCTGGAACCTGGTGGGTTTTCACACCCCAGGGGTGGCCATGGCAGGGGGAAGAAGATGAGGGCTAGTTTCTATATCCCTCTTGGAACTTGGCAGTGTCTGGTTTGGAGAGGGGGTGTCTGCAGAGCCAATAGCCAGAAGATGGAAGCAGGCCTGGGTATGGAGTGGAAAGGTAGCTAGTTGCTCCTTCAGCCAATAACAATTACAGCAAATGACCATCTGGATTTTAAGTGGCTCCTATTAATAAATAGCCTTACATTGTGGCAGTTAGCTAAGGGTTTATGTTGCTACGTGTTTATGTTACTACAGGGTACAACCCCTGTGAGCTTGGATAACTGTCCTTGGGCCTCAGTGTCCTGAGTCTCAGAACATGGGCCTCCACAGAGAGCCCCATCTGTAGGACATCACCCTCGTCCCAGAAATATCAGGCTTCCCCTGTCCCTGGGATTAATTCTAGGGTCATCAGCAGGACACTACAGCTTCTCTTTTGCTTTGCAGAATAGATTGTTGATTTGGTCACTCCCCTAGGGAAGATGTCATGGAAGAAAGTAATCTCCATCTTTGATCCTTCTCTAAATCCTAACACAATTTCCTTAGCAGGACAGGAAAAGCAGATGTATCGACTGAAGGGAGATCTTCCTCCTCTTCCCACCTTCACCTGGTTAACTTCCTTCTCAGGGCCCAGCTTAAGAGTCAATTCTTCAAAGAATCATTGCTTAACTCTCTGAATGGGGCCAGGTTCAGTGTTTATATTCTCTCACAGGGCAATGTCCTTTTCCTCTGAATTGATCGCTTAGTTGTAATTAGTTAACACCTCATGTTATTTCTGTATAACGTCATCCCAGAACTTTTCTAGACCAGCAGTTCTCAAAAGTGTGGCCCCTGGTAGTCTCTGAGATCCTCTCGTGAGATCTACAAGGTCAAAACTTCATAATAAGGTTCTGCACCCGTAGCACAGTAGTTATGGCATCGGCCCTATACACTGAACCCGGCCCGGGCCAGCTAAACAACAATGGCAACTACAACAACAAAATAGCCAGGCATTGTGGTGGGCGCCTGTAGTTCCAGCTTACTTGGGAGGCTGAGGCAAGAGAATCACTTAAGCCCAAGAGTTTGAGGTTACTGTGAGCTGTGAAGCAACAGCACTTACATAGGGCGCATAGTGAGACTGTCTCAAAGAAAAAAAAACTTCAGAATAATATAATATTAAGAAGTTATTTGCCTTTTTTGCTTTCAGCTTCTCATGAGAGTCCAGAGGCCACATGGCATATGATTTTCCCATAGGTTGATGCAAAAATAACTCTTAGGACTCGGCTGTCCTCTATTAAGCCTCCTCTATTAAGGAGATTGGCAAAGATGTAAAATGATGCCACTTTCTCACTATTTTAGGGGAGCATTGGAAAATATTTAAAAGTTTTGAGAACTGCTGTCCTAGAAAAGCGGTCAGAAACTGTGCTTTAGACTGGACAATATAATATTTTAGACTTTAGGGACTGTACCATCTTTGTCTTAACTATTCCACTCTGTAGAATGAAAGCAGTCGTAGATAATTTGTTAACGAATGGGCGTGGCTGTGTCTCAGTAAAACTTTATTTATAGAAACAGGTGAGGGATGAATTTGACTTCTAGGCCATAGTTTGCCATCTCCTGCTCTACACTACAAGTTTTAAAAGGGCAGGATCCACATCTATCTTAGAAATTGTTTCATCTCCAGCAGTTAGCACAGAACTGCTGCTTAGTAAATGCTTTATAAAATTTTTTATTTTTTTTGCAGTTTTTGGCAGAGGCTGGGTATGAACCTGCCTCCTTTGGCATATGGGGCTGGCGCCCTACTCCTTTGAGCTACAAGTGCCACCCAATTTTCCTTTTTTTTGAGACAGAGTATCAAGCTCTTGCCCTGGGTAAAGTACTGCGGTGTCACAGCTCACAGCAACCTCAAATTCTTGGGCTTAAGCCATTCTCTTGCTTCAGCCTCCCAAGTAGCTGGGACTACGGCACCAGCCACAACACCCAGCTATTTTTTTTTTGTTGTTGTTGTTGTTGTTGCAGTTGTCATTGTTTTAGCTGGCTGGGGTTGGCTCAAACCCACCAGACTTGGTATATGTGGCCGGTGCCTTACCCACTGAGCTACTGGTGCCACCCAATCCTTGATAATTTTAATAGAAATGATGTTTAGTTGCTGGTAGTACTGATCAAAAATAACCATGACTTAACTTTGAGATAGTTGTTACTTCTTTGTTACATAAAGAAAAAATCAAGAGACAGGCCAATCAGGGCCAAGATGGTGGCACCATATTCTCATTAGGGACCCAGGTTTTTGCCTTTCTGCTGTGCCATTGTTAGCATGTGACTTCTATCCTTAAACTCACATCATGGCCTAACAAAGCTTAAAAACAAGCCTCAAGATGATTAAGCTGTGGGTGGCACTTGTGACTCAAAGGAGTAGGGTGCTGGCCCCATTGCTGAAGGTGGCAGGTTCAAACCCAGCCCCGGCCAGAACTGCAAAAAAAAAAAAAAAAAAAAGAGGATTAAGCTGATCAGCCAATAAGTTAATTGCCCATCATAGATAGCAAGACTTAATAGTCTTTAAACAAATAATGCAAAATTCAGATTCTCAACAACTTAGCATTCACAATGTTCAGCATAGAATAGAAATGGTACTTGACTTGTGAAGAAAGACAGTCAATAGAAACAGACCCAAATATGGCATAGATGAAATTAACTGAAGATGACTTTATTTTTATTTTATTTATGTATTTATTTTTGAGACAGCATCTCACTGTGTTGTCCTTCATAGAGTGCCTTGGTGTCACAGCTCACAGCAACTGCAAACCGTTGGGTTCAAGTGATTGATTCTCTTGCCTCAGCCTCCCAAGTCGTTGGAACTACAGTTGCCAGCCACAGTGCCCAGCTATTTTTTGTTGCAGTTGTCATTGGTGTTTAGCTGGCCCAGGCCAGGTTCGAACCCACCAACTTCGGTGTATGTGGCTGGCACTGTAACCACTGTGATATAGGTGCTGAGTCTGAAGATGACTTTAAAACAATTATCATAGATACATTTAAGAATTTAAAGGAAAAGAAATCAGAGAAGTGGGAGAAAATGAAAATCTAAATGAAGGCCAGGCGTGGTGGCTCACGCTTATAATCCTAGCACTCTGGGAGGCTGAGGTGGGTGGTTTACTTGAGTTCATGAGTTTGAGACCAGCCTGAGCAAAAATTGAGACCCTGTCTCTACTAAAAATAGAAAAACTGAGACAACCACTGCAGGACTTGGCTTGGGATAAACAAGACTCATGTGTCTAAGAGCCTTTAAGGGGCTATTTTTTATTGGAGTTTATGGCATGTGTGTGAACTATATATGCAAATAAATAAATATCTATTTGGAGCAAAAAAATAAAAAAGAAAGAAAAACTGAGGCAAGAGGATTGCTTGAGCTCAAGAGTTTGAGGTTGCTGTGAGCTGTGATGCCATGGCAGTCTACCAGGGCGACAGCTTGTGAATCTGTCTCAACAAAAAAAAAAAAAGAAAATTCTAGATGAAAATTAAAATATATTAAATAAGAAAATTTGCTAGATTAGTTTAACTTAACAGTAGGTCAGATACTACAGGAAAAAAGATCAGGACATTAGAGAGTATTCAAATTGAAGCAAAGAAAGAAAAATAGCTGGAAAAAATGGTCAGAACTTCAGCCATTTATGGGACATTATTAAGCAGTCTATGAAATGTGTACGTCCATTCCCAAAAGTAAAGGAGAAAGATTAAGGAAGAAGATATATTTGAAGACCAATGGCTGAAAAATTCCAAAGTTGATGAAACTATCAACCCACAGATCCAAGAAGCTCAACACATATGGGATAATCCTGTGGAAAGCCACACCAAGATCCATCATAATCAAGTTGCTGAAAACCCAAAATGACGAAGTGTTTTTTTTTTTTGAGACAGATCCTCATTATGTCGCCCTTGGTAGAGTGCTGTGGCATCACAGCTCACAGCAACCTCAGTTGCTCTTGGGCTTAAGCAATTGTCTTGCCTCACCCTCCCAAGTAGCTGGGACTACAGGTGCCTGCCACAATGCCCTGCTATTTTTTGGTTGTAGTTGTCATTATTGTTTGGCAGGCCCAGGCTGTGTTCAAACCCACCACCTCCGGTGTATGTGGCTGAGCCGTAGCTGCTGAGCTACAGGCGCCAAGCCAAGAAATCTTAAAATCAGACAGGGACCAAACCATTGATGTTTGTATCCCCATGACGGGTAAGACTGAAACTGCAAGAGCAGGCAACCTAAGACAGGGGCTATGTTTTTCCACCATACAAAAAACAAGAGGGAATTGTTGGGCCCTGCCATGTGCCTGGGGCCTAGTGCAACTTCCCGAGCCTGACTAGAAGCAGATCCATCGAGCTACTTCCGCGTAGCAACAACTCAG
>CAUYPK010134881.1:0-24038 GCA_963574355.1 Loris lydekkerianus
TGAAGGCTATAACCCAACTATACCACAAGACTATGAGGAAAGGACCAAGGAAGGGGAAGGGAGGGGGGAGGTTTGGGTGGAGGGAGGGTGATAGGTTGGGCCACATCTATGGTGCATATTTTTATCTATAATAAAAAAAAAATAAATAAATAAAAAAATAAATAAAATAAAATGTAGTGTGTGCACAAACTTGCACATGTGTATCTAATAGCTAACAATTGGTCTATATCAGGCATATTCCTAAGCGTTCACAATATTAATTCATTTAATTCTGTTTTGTGTGTGTGTGCAGTTTTTGGCCGGGGCCCGGGGCCAGGTCTGAACCCACCATCTTCGGTATGTGGGGCCAGCGCCCTACTCCTTTGAGCCATAGGCGCCGCCCCAAATTCATTTAATTCTTGTAATGCTTATGAAATAAGCATTATTGTCCCCATTTTAGGGATGAGGAAACAAAAAAGTTAAGTTCTTCTTCCAGATGGATAGCAGTGAAACTAACATAAACTCAGTCTGGCCCTAGCCTTTGTGCCCTTAACCACCATTTCATACTGTTAATATATAATTTTATTATGTATATAACACTTCACTTCACTAGAATACTAACCTGGTTGATTTTCCAGTATTCTACAATCTGAGCTGCGTTGATATTCACCACTTAGATGCCAACTAAATTCCTGACTGAATGGGCAGTAGTCAGCAATTTCTACTGAACCACCATAATAAGGCAAATCTTCTGCAGGTATTCCACTGAGTTCATCAAAGTACTACAAAAAAAAAAAACATTGGGAAGATTAGAGTAAGAAACGTTCTGTATAATCAAAATAAAGTACACAGGCAATTTATAGCAACACTCTAATGTTGTATGATACAAGATATTCTGGTATTTTTCTTCATAAACAGCTCAAAACAGAGAATATAGTAATATACCACCTGAGGGGTATTTTGAACTTGCTATAGTTTTTATTTTATCTTTTTAATTTTATTTATTTATTTTGTTTGAGACAGTCTCACTCTGTCGCCCTGGGTAGAGTGCCATAGCATCACAACTCATAGCAACCTCAAATTCTTGGGTTCAAGAGATCCTCTTGCCACAGCCTCCCAAGTAGCTGGGACTACAGGTGCCTGCCATTATAGTTTTTCTACTTTTAGTAGAGATGGAGTCTTGCTCTTGCTCAGGTTGGTCTCAAACTCCTGTGCTCAGGCAATCCACTTGGCCTCCCGCAATGCTGGGATTACAGGCGTGAGCCATTATGCCCAGCCAGGTTGCTGTAGCTTTAGAATAAGCAGGATAGAATAAGGACACAAACAGTTATTAAGCACTTACCATTAATCAGGCACCTGGCTAAATGCTTTATTTGCATTTTCTTGATGAATGAACAGCCCTATTGTCTTATTAATACCCATATTACAGCTAAACTGAGGCTGAGAGGGCAAACTAGATGGCACAGCATTAGAGAAAACAGGTGATGAGTTTGATCTTAATCTTTTAAAAAAGTTGTAAAAAAGATTTTTAAAAAAGTAATTACTCAAAAAATTGGAAAATACAAAAAAAAAAAGAAGAAAAATCAGGGTATCTTAGTCTAACTAACTTATTAAAACGACCAAATATGACTGTTTCAAAAGAATAAAACAGAATTACACTGAACAAAAGGAAGTATCAAAGTATACCAAAAAAGTAAAAAAAAAAAAAAAAAAGAGTTGACAAAACACAAAACTAATGCATAGAATTGAGAGTTTTTTTAGGCTTGGCGCTCATAGCACAGCAGTTACAGTGCTGGCCACATAACAGGATAGGGGGGTTCAACCTGGCCCGGGCCAGCTAAACAATGACAACTGCAACAACAACAAAACAATAGCTGGACGTTGTGGTGGGCACCTGCGGTCCCAGGTACTTGGAAGGCTGAGACAAGAGATTGCTTGAGCCCAAGAGTTTGAGGTTGCTGTGAGCTGTGATGTCACAGCACTCTAGCGAGGGTGACATAACAAGACTCTGCCTCAAAAAGAAAAAAAGAAGACTTTTAAAAAAAAAATCAAGTATACTGGACGGTGCCTGGGGCTCAAAGGAGTAGGGCGCTGGCCTCATATGCCGGAGGTGGTGGATTCAAACCCAGTCCCGGCCATAAACTGCAAAAAAAAAAAAAACAAACAAAAAAAATCAAGTATACCAAAAAAAGAAAAAAAAAAAAAGTTGATAAAACACAAAACTAATGCATAGAATTAAGATTTTTTTTTTTTTTTTGGAGACAGAGATTCACTTTGCTGCCCCTGGGTAGAGTGCTGTGATGTCACAGCTCATAGCAACCTCAAACGCTTGGACTTAAGCAATTCTCTTGCCTTAGGCTCCCACGTAGCTGGGACTACAGGTGCCAGCCACAAGGCCTGGCTGTTTTTTGGTTGTAGTTGTCATTGTTATTTAGCTGGCCCAGGCTGGGTTTAAACCCGCCACCCTCAGTATATGGGGCTGGCGCCCTACTCACTGAACCACAGGCACTACCCGGGAAGCTCAACATTTTAAGTTAACTTCTGAGATGTCATTTCTGACTAAAGAATCCTTTGTAAATGCCAGGTAAAGCTGAGACTCTTTAGAGACAGCCATAGCAACAAGAAACATAAAGGTGAAATCAGAGATTTGCGCTGGACAAGTGGGACCATTTCTTTCATCTTTCAGATCCTATGAATTAAGTTTTTTCTAAAGCAGAACTTTCCGAGTCTTCTAATTAATGGGGTTAGATTAAGTTATTTTCTTTATAGAATTTTGTCTTCTGTATAAATTAGGGGGATTTAAAAAGGAAGATTGTTAATTAATTTGTTGGAAATAATTAAAAAGAAATATATAAACAGTTTAAAAATACATCAAAACAAATATTCTAAATATCTCATGCCATTATAACCAGGATTGCTAGATATTAATGATAATGCTATCGATTAGCACATTAGTTATAAAGAAATGGAGGAATTATTTGTTTTTTCCCACATTATGGAAGAAAAATGGGATCTTATAAAATGTTAAAACTTAATAGAATTCACTCTTCTAATTCAAAGTGGAGACAACTTTTTAAAAAGTTGATTCCTAAAATTGTGCCCCAAACAAGTGTTACCTGGTACTCTTGTGGTAAAGGTTTAGGAAACTTCTGCAAATTACAAACTGCAACTGCTCTCTGGTCTTGTCTGCAAGTTAGCTGCAATGGATTACTTCTGAGAGTGTCACAATAAGGGCTCAGCATCTGTCTCCTGCACACAAAGATAAGCACCATGGTATCAATTAAAAAATATATATTGCAAGTCCATTTTAGAGTTTGTCTTTTCAATTATAATCTCAATATATTTTAATAGTCTATAATTAATTACTGAATCAGCTTATAACTTATAAAGTAATAACTTATAAAGTTATTTTTCACAGAATAAAAGAAAATGCTTAATGTAGATGTGGAAGATTAATGCTAGATCCACTCTAACATTATGTCACTTATTTTTATTTTTTTAAGAGACAGAGTGTCACTATGTCACCCTCGGTAGAGTGCTGTAGCATCACAGCTCACAGCAACCTCCAGCTCTTGGGCTAGGGCAATTCTCTTGCCTCAGCCTCCCAAGTAGCTGGGACTACAGACACTATATTGCCACAATGCCCAGCTATTTTTTTTGTCGTAGTTGTCATTGTTGTTTAGCAGGCATGGGCTGGGTTCAAACCTGCCAGCCCCAGTATATATGACTGGCACCCTAACCACTGAGCTACAGGTGTCGAGCCAACATATCTCACTTATTATTATTATTATTATTTATAGCTGGGGATTCATTGAGGGTACAATAAACCAGGTTACACTGATTGCATTTGTTAGCTTATTTTTTTTTTTTCATAGTTGGGGATTCATTGAGGGTACAATAAACCAGGTCACACTGATTGCATTTGTTAGCTTATTTTTTTTTTTTTATTGTTGGGGATTCATTGAGGGTACAAGAAACCAGGTTACACTGATTGCATTTGTTAGGTAAAGTCTCTCTTTCAATTGTGTCTTGCCCCCAAGCGGTGTGGCACACACTGAGACCCCGCCCCACCCTCCTTCCCTCTCTCTCAGCTTTTCCTTTCCCTCATCCCCCTCCCTCCTCCTTTCTCTCTCTGCTCTCCCCTTCCCCTACCCCTACCGAGTACTAGGTCATTAATTGTCCTCATATCAAAATTGAATACATAAGATTCATACTTCTCCATTCTTGCGATGCTTTACAAGAACAATGTGTTCCACTTCCATCCAGGTTAATACAAAGGATGTAAAGTCTCCATCTTTTTTAATGGCTAAATAGTATCCGATGGCATACATATACCACAGCTTGTTAATCCATTCCTGGGTTGGTGGGCATTTAGGCTGTTTCCACATTTTGGCAATTGTAAATTGAGCTGTGATAAATAGTCTAGTGCAGTGTCCTTATGATAAAAAGATTTTCTTCCTTCTAGGTAGATGCCCAGTAATGGGATGCAGGATCATATGGGAGGTGTAACGAGTTCTTTTTTTTTTTTTTTAACAGACAGAGTCTCACTTTGTTGCCCTCGGTACAGTGCCGGGGCATCACAGCTCACAGTAACCTCAAACTCTTGGGCTTAGGCGATTCTCTTACCTGAACCTCCCAAGTAGCTGGGACTACAGGTGACTGCCACAACACCTCACTATTTTTTTGTTGCAGTTTGGCCGGGGCGGGGTTCGAACATGCCACCCTCGGTATATGGGGCCAGCGCCCTACTCACTGAACCACAGGTGCCTCCCTGTAGCTTGAGTTCTTTGAGGGTTCTCCATACTTCCTTCCAAAAAGGTTGGATTAGTTTGCAGTCCCACCAGCAGTGTAAAAGTGTTCCCTTCTCTCCACATCCCTGTCAGTATTTGTAGTTTTGAGATTTTGTGATGTGGGCCATTCTCGCTGGGGTTAGATGGTATCTCAGGGTGGTTTTCATTTGCATTTCTCTAATAATTCAGGGACGATGAGCATTTTTTCATATGTTTGCTAGCCATTCTTGTCTTCTTTAGAAAAGGTTCTATTCACACCCCTTATCTCACTTATTAAATGAAATGCTTTATCTCTTTCTTGACTTTTGTGAAATAGTTTTGCTGACCTGCTTTGCATTTTTTTTGAGATGTGTTCTTACTACATTGCACAGGCTGGTTTTGAACTCTTGGGGTAAAGCAATCTTTCCACTTTAATCCTCTGAGTAGGTGGGTTTACAGGCATAAGTCATAGTGCCCAGCTTAATTTGTGGCCTAAAAATAAAAATCTTCATAATTATCAAATGGAGTCTCAGAAAGAGATGGAAATATTGTTCCTCTGCCCTGTAGCTACAGAGAGTGACATTTTTTTCAATTCCCTAATACAGTTTAAGGGATCCTTTATTTGACAATTCATTAAATTAAAAACATTCATATGACAATCTCATTTTCCTGTGCAAAATAAAGATTGTTCATTTTGTTTTCCTAACTATTACCAATTTTTTCCACTGTCTATTAAATCTAATGTTGGAAGTATAATTTAAAAAAGGGGGTCTTGTAAATTCTCAAAAGATATTGGAATCTGGCTGGGTGCGGGTGGTTCACACTCTGGGAGGCTAAGGTGGGTGCATTGAGCTCAGGAATTCAAGACCAGCCTGAGCAAGAGCAAGACCCTGTCTCTACAAAAAAAAAAAAAAAAAAGAAAGAAAGAAAGAAAAACTAGCCAGGCTTGGTGGTGGGCACCTGTAGTCTCAGCTATTTGGGAGACTGAGGCAAGAGGATCTCTTGAGCCCAAAAGTTTGAGGTTGCTGTGAGCTATAATGCCATGGCCACTCTACCCAGGGTAACAGAGTGAGACTCTGTCTCAAAAACAAACAAACAAAAAAACTGATCTGCCAAATTGTAATAGGATCACTGGTGATTTTCCTCTTCTCCCATTTGTTTGTTAAAGGAAAAAGCCTATACTCGATTTCTTATTTTAAAGAAGGATGATGTTGACCTTATTTAAATTTACATAGTATATCAATAATGCTCTTTTGAGAATAGTTTCTTAAGACACATAAAATGTCTACCATAGTTTTCAGTAAATTTGAATTACCACAATATAATAGAAAAGCAAAGATTTTGAAGTCATCACAAAGGTTTAGATTCAAATACCAGTACTAGTCACCTATTTGTTATTTACTTAACTTTCCTGAGCTTCAACTACAAAGCACTCTGTGCCCAGCACATACAAGTTTCTCAATAAATGTAATTTCCACTTCCCATAACAAATTTTCCTGTGACTATGACCAGTAGTTCTTACTCAGTCACTTTCTTTTCTTTCTTTCTTTCTTTTTTTTGAGACAGTCTCAAGCTCTTGCCCTGGCTG
Organism: Loris lydekkerianus; assembly: GCA_963574355.1. NCBI lineage: Eukaryota > Metazoa > Chordata > Mammalia > Primates > Lorisidae > Loris > Loris lydekkerianus. The sequence goes on from CAUYPK010134881.1 coordinate 6,337, forward strand.
TAGAGTGCTGTAACGTCAGAGATCACAGCAACCTCCAACTCTTGGACTTAAGTGATCCTCTTGCCTCATTTTTTCTATTTTTAGTAGAGACAAGGTCTTCCTTTTTTGCTCAGGCTGGTCACAAACTAGTGAGCTCAGGCAATCCACCTGCTTCAGCCTCCCAGAGTGCTAGGATTATATAATAGTAAGAGCCACCATGTCTGGCCTCAGTCGCTTTCTTTTTTATTTTTATTTTTTTTATTTTTTTTTCTCAGTCGCTTTCTTGATATCATGAAACTAATTTCCTTTTTTCTCTAAAAGAGTATATTATAATTAAATTATACTATAAAAATGAGTTTTGGTTAAATGAATAAAGAATAACAAAGTTAAAAATTAGTGATTTAAAAAATTCTAAAGTTAGACCTGTTCAATATTCATGGCTTACAAAGTCTAGAACAGCATTGTGTAATAGAACTGTCTGTAATGATAGAAATGTTCTATATCTGCAGTGTCCAATATGGTAGCCACTAATCATATATGGTCACCAACCACTTGAAAGTTGACTATCCAACTAAAGAACTAAATTTTAAATTTTATTTAGCTTTCATTAATTTAAATACAAATTAAAATAGGTACACATGGCTAGTAGTACCATGGTTAGAGAGTGCAGCTCTAGAGCCAACATTAACGTTAAATGAGGTAGGCAGAAGTTAGGTAACTTATTAGTTTTAGTTGCTTCAATCATAGAAAGAACCTTGTTTTGAGTGTGCATAGGTTCAAATGATTCCTTCTCAAACTGCTGTCCCAATGATGGAGAAGAAGAGTCATAGCTAATAAAGCTCAGAACTTAAGCACTAGCCCCTGTGCTCAAGAAGGGTCACCTCGGAATATCTAAAATAACTCAAAACTACAGCCAGACTGGGGCTGGTACCAGAAGATGGCTTTAGTCCTGTAAATCATTCTGAACTTGAGTGCTTCACAAGTGAGACACTTAAATGCTTACGATATGGGTCCACAAGCTCAATTCTTGGGTCAGATCCTGTCTACAATGTGTTTCTTTCTTTGCTTGTTTTTCTCATAACCTGTTTATGTCCAAATAAAGTATAATTGGAACATGGCCACATCCATTTGTTTTGTCTCTTGCTATATAAAAGGAGGGGTTATGTAGTTGTGACAAAGATTAACAACCCTCAAAGCCCAAAATATTTACTATCTGGCCATTTAAAAAATTTTTGTTAAAATCGGCTTATGACAGAATTCAGGCGACTGACAGATTAAGAATGGGGAAGTAGAAATCTCCTTCTGTTTTTGGTGTTAAGTGATCCTATAAATGGGACCAAAAGAGAAGCTGTAAACAGATTCCCAGCTGTTAACAGAAAAAAAGAAAAATTCTCTTTAAGCTCTTGCAGCTGCACTGTTATATGCTTCCTTTAACACACTGGAACAGTGGTTCCCAAACCTTGCACATTTACTTGGGAATCTCTCTCCTTTTTCTTTCTTTTTTTTTTTTTTTGAGACAGTTTCACTCTGCTACCCAGGCTACAGTGCTAACCTAGTTCAAAGCAACCCAATTAATTAAAGGGAAAATAATTGGGGGAGAAAAATAAACTAGATCAATATTCCTAATGAACAGACACAAAACTCCATAATAAAATATTAGCACACAGAATTCAGTAATATACACAATTATATACTAGGACCAAGAAGGATTTATTCCAAGGATGCAAGGCTGGTTAAATATTTGAAAACCAATCAATGTAATCCACTATAATAAAAGGCTAAAAAGGGGTGGCACCTGTGGCTCAGTGGGTAGGGCAGGTTCGAACCCGGCTCCAGCCAAACTGCAACAAAAAATACCCTGGTGTTGTGGTTGGTGCCTGTAGTCCCAGCTACTTTGGAGAGTCAGGCAAAAGAATATCCTAAGCCCCTGTGATGCTACGGCACTCTGCCCAGGGCGATAGAGTAAGATTGTCTCTTAAAAAAAAAAAGGGAGGGGTGGCGCCTATGGCTCAAAGGAGTAGGGCGCTGGCCCCATATATCGGAGGTGGTGGGTTCAAACCCAGTCCCGGCCAAAAACTGAAAAAAAAAAAAAGGCTAAAAAAGAAAAATCATGATATAATGTATATCAACTAAAGCAGAAAAAGCATTTAACAAAAGTCAACATCTATTCCTGATAAAAACTCTCAGGAAAAAAGAACAGTGGGAAACTTTCTCAATTTGATAAAGAATATCTACAAAAAAAAATCTATAACTAACACTACACATTTAATGATATAAAATTGAATGTCCTCTCCTCATTGGATTCATAATTGGAAAATTCAATATTGCTGGGGAGAATGGGGACCGAAGACCCCATTCTTGGCAAGGGAAAGTGCCCCCAGAAAAAGAGGAAAATTAAAAAGTACACATAGCATACAATTATCTGGGCACAGTGGTTTCACATCTATAATCCCAGTATTCTGGGAGGTCGAGGTGGAAGAATCACTTGAAGCCAGGAGTTTTTTTTTTGAGAAAGAGTCTATGTCGCTTGCCTCAGTGTCCCAAGTAGCTGGACTACAGGTGCCGGCCACAATGCCCAGCTATTTTTTTGTTGCAGTTGTCACTGTTGATTTTAGCTGACCCTGGCTGGGTTTGAACCTGAGAGCCTCGGTGTATGTGGCTGATGTCCTACGCACAAAATGACAAAATTAAAGTAATGGAGAACAGATTAGTGGTTTCCAGGGGTTAAAGAGGAATTGGAGAAGGAGGGAAGTGGGTATGTTTTTTTTTTGAGACAGAGCCTCAAGCTGTCGCCCTGGGTAGAGTACGGTGGCATCATAGCTCACAGCAACCTCCAACTCCTGGGCTCAAGCAATTCTCCTGTCTCAGCCTCCCAAGTAGCTGAGACTACAGGCACCTGCCACAATGCCCGGCTATTTTTTGGTTGCAGCCATCATTGTTGTTTGGTGGGCCAGGGCTGGATTCGAACCCACCAGCTCAGGTGTATGTGGCTGGCATCTTAGCCGCTTGGACCACAGGTGCCGAGCCAAGATTTTTTTTTTTTGACTAGAGTCTCTCTGTGTCGCCCTGGGTAGAGCGCTGTGGTGTCACAGCTCACAGCAACCTCAAACTCTCAGGCTTAAATGATTCTATTGCTTCAGCCTCCCAAGTAGCTGGGCCTATAGGTGCCCGCCACAACACCCAGCTATTTTTTGGTTGTAGTTGTCGTTGTTGTTTGGCAGGCCTGGGATGAATTTGAACCTGCCAACTCCAGTGTATGTGGCTGGCACCCTAGCCGCTGAGCTACAGGTGCCAACCCTAGTGGGGTATGGTTATAAATGGCAATATAAGGGATCTTTGTAGTAACAGAAATGTTTTGTAACTGATTCTATCAATGTCAATAACCTGATTTATTTTTGCATTTTTGGCTGGAGCCAGGCTCGAATCTGCCACCCCCGGTACATGGGGCCAGTGCCCTACTCCTTGAGCCATAGGCGCCATGCTGTTAACTTTAACTTTTTATTTTGAGAATGTTGTAAAAAATATACAGAGATCTCATGCACTGTTTAAACATATAATATATATAAATAAATAAATAAATATATTTATAAATAAATAAATATAAAAATAAATAAAATAGTCAACCTTCAGTACCCATGGTTTCCACATCCATGGATTCAACCAACTGCAACTGAAAATGTTTGGGGAAAAAATGATGGTTGCATCTGTACTGAATATGTACTGATTTTTTTCTTGTTGTTATTCCTTAAACAATACCATGTAACAACTATTTACATGGCATTTACATTGTCTTAAGTATTACAAATAATCTGATTTAAAGTATACAGAAGATGTGTGTACGTTATATGAAAAATTACTATATATATATATTGAGACAGAGCCTCAAGCTGTCCCCCTGGGTAGAGTGCCATTGCATCACAGCTCACAGGAACCTCCAACTCCTGGGCTCAAGTGATTCTCCAGCGTCTGGCTCCCAAGTAGCTGGGACTACAGGCGGCCCACAAGCTCTGGTATATGTGGCTGGTGCCTTAGCCGCTTGAGCCACAGGCTCAAAACTACAATATTTTAATACATAAGGGACTTGAGCATCTGTGGATTTCTTATCCCCTAAGGATCCTAAGAACAACTGTATATTTATGTATTTTTAGGTATACATGTATCTCTCTTAATACTAAAGATAGATGTGTATTTTACAAAAGTTTATTAGGTGATTACGATATGCATTCAGGTTTGAGAACCACTATTTCACTTTTTCTTTTTTTTTTTTAAAGACAGAGTCTTACTTTGTCACCCTCAGTAGAGTGCTGTGTTGTCACAGCTCACAGCAACCTCCAGCTCTTGGGTTTAGGCGATTCTCTTGCCTCAGCTTCCTGAGTAGCTGGGACAACAGGTGTCTGCCACAACACCTCACTATTTTTTTGTTGCAGTTTGGCCGGGGCTGGGTTTGAGCCCTCCACCCTCGGTATATGGGGCCGGTGCCCTACTCATTGAGCCACGGGCACTGCCTGTGAGAACCACTATTTAAAAGTACCTTTGTGGCTTGGCACCCGTAGCACAGTGGTTATAGCGCCAGCCACATACACCGAGGGTGGAGGGTTCAATTTGGCCTGGGCCATTTAAACAATGACAACTGCAACAAAAAATAACCAGGCTTTGTGGCGGGTGCCTATAGTCCCGAAGAGCTACTTGGGAGGGTGAGGCAAGAGAATCACTTAAGCCCAAGAGTTTGAGGTTGCTGTGAGCTTTGATGCCACAGCACTGTACCAAGGGTGACATAGTGAGAGTCTGTCTCCAAAAAATAAAAAATAAAAGTACCTTTGTGTTTTTTGATACAGAATGAACATTTTCATCTATGTTATATATTTACATTGTCTGGAGAAAACAGTAAGAATGACAGAGTATGCAAAAAGTTTGCAAAAAATATTCATACATAATTTTATTAATTATAAGCTAACTATAAATGTCTACAGCTCTGGCCCCCTTAGTATGGATTCTTTCAGTATAAAATAATACTGTAGCTACTTTTATTATATTACTATCAAGCACTTGTTATTGTTTTCTACACACTTTGAAATTGAACTGTTCAGACCACATTTTGAAAACAGTTAATATTTTAGGCTTAGGATAAAGTACAAAATCAGAAATGAGTTGTGCAATCAATGACCTTGTGAGGAAATGCATTCTTACTTTTGTCTCTGCTGATCAATCCAGAATTTACAGCTCCTCCTGACAAAGTCACAGCCCATTCCTCGGCCCCAGTCTAACTTCTCAGCCATGCTGTAATTTGCTTTATACCAGCTGTGAAAATAATTCAAACAAAGTACTTTTTATTACTGTCTTTTTTTTTTTTCTTTCTTTCTGAGAGACAGAGTCTCCTAGTGTTGCTCAGGCTGAAGTACACAGCTCACTGTAACTTCCAACTCCTGAGCTCAAGCAATCAATCTGCCTCAGTCACCTGAGTAGCTAGGACTATAGGCATGTGCCCCAACCTCCAGCTAGATAAACAGATGGGACCTTGCTACCTATGTTGCCCAAACTGGTCTTGAACTACTGGTCTCAAGCAATCCTCTAGCCTCAGACTCCCAAAGTGCTCAGATTACCACCATGCCTGGCTATAGGGGAAAGAGTTACATTAGCACTACAAGGAATACAATGTCATCTATTTTTTCAAAAATATTAATTTCCCAAAGTGGTTCACTGAAAAGTAGAAGTAATGACAACCCAGTAACATTGAACACAGTGATTAGATTGTGATTTCTAAACACTATTCTCCATTAAAAGGCACCAATATGTCTTGAAAGATTGGCTGATAACTAGATCTAGGATTGAGCATGTGCTGTTCAGCTTGGTACATTGTATCATAACAGAAAGCAAGGGAACTATCAAAAACTAGTGAGTTTGTCAAAAGGACTGAGGACCCAACCAAGAAAAAGACTCCCTTGGGCTAATGATAGGGCAATATGAGCATTAAAAAAAAAAAAAAAAAAAAAGAATACAACTGTCTAAAGTATATGAAAAGCTATGACTTCATACATTAAAAAAGAAAAAGAACTTATGAATATATATATATGTATATGTATGTATATGTGTGTGTGTATATATATATCATTGGACATGATTGAGAGCACCTATGGCACAAACTCCATTTAAAAACTGGCAATTTTGGCTCAGTGCCTATGGCTCAAGTGGCTAAGGCGCCAGACACATACATCTGAGCTGGCGGGTTCAAATCCAGCCTGGGCCCACCAAACAACAATGACGACTGCAATCCAAAAAAACATAGCCAGGTGTTGTGGCAGGTGCCTGTAGCCCCAGCTACTTGGGAGGCGGAGGCAGGAGAATTGCTTGAGCCCAGGAGTTGGAGTTTGCTGTGAGCTGTGACACCATGGCACTATGCCCAGGGTGACAGTTTGAGACTCTGTCTTAAAAAAAAAACAAACAAAAAAACCCCTGGCAATTAGAAGATGAAATCAGCGGGTGGCCCCATATATCAAGGGTGACGGGTTTGAACCCGGCCCCGGCCAAACTGCAACAAAAAATAGCCGGGCGTTGTGGCGGGTAGTCCCAGCTACTCAGGAGGCTGAGGCAAGAAAATTGCCTAAGCCCAAGCTGGTCTTGAACTACTGGTCTGGAGTTTGCTGTGAGATGTGATGAGACTCTGTCTCTTACAAAAAAAAAAAAAAAAAAAGAAAAGAAGGTGAAAATTAATCACTTATCTTAAGTGTTACAAACTATATTTTCTTTGGTTTATACGGAAGCACTTTACAGAATTCTAGTTAATGAAAGTAGAAACAACAGAATTAGAAAAGTACCATTATGTAACCTCTCTTTAATTAATAGACTTAGGAAACAATCATTAATGAATGAAAAATATACTTTTTCCTTTTTATCCTTACCACAATAGGGAAAATGAATAAAAAAATTAAACAAGAGGTTAAGGGATAATTTTTTGTTTGTATTAATAGTTGTCATTGTTGTCTGGTGGGCCTGGGTTGGGTTCGAACCCACCAGCTCCCGTGTATGTAGCTGGTGCCTTAGCTGCTTGAACTACAGGTGCTGAGCCGAATCCTCACATCTTGACCACCCCTACCTCATTACAGGGTTAAGGCAATGTCAACAATTTTCATGGTTTTAATAACACCTCTACCACTAATTTTTAAATTTTTCCTCACATTGTCTAGAGCAAGAGGCAATAATGATTCTACTAAAGTAGCTCTGATTTTATTTGCTTTATATGTAGGGATTCTATAAAAGATTGCATTTAAAAACAGCATTTTGGGCGACGCCTGTGGCTCAGTGAGTAGGGCGCTGGCCCCATATGCTGAGGGTGGCAGATTCAAACCCAGCTCTGACCAAAACTGCAACAACAACAACAACAAAATAGCCGGGCATTGTGGCAGGTGCCTGTAGTTCTAGCTACTCGGGAGGCTGAGGCAAGAGAATCGCCTAAGCCCAAGAGCTGGAGGTTGCTGTGAGCTGTGACAGCACGGCACTCTACCAAAGGGCCATAAAGTGAGATTCTGTCTCTAAAAAAACAAAAAAACAAAAAACAGCATTTTGCTACTTTACCAGAAATTTCCACTGCTTTAAAAACCAGGAATCTAGGCCAGGCGTAGTAGCTAATGCCTATAATCCTAGCTCTCTGGGAGGTCAGAGAAGGGGGATCACTTGAGGTCAGGAGTTCAAGACCAGCCTGAACAAGAGAGAGACAATCTCCACTAAAAATAGAAAAGCCGGCCAAGGGTGGCACCTGTGGTTCAAAGGGGTAGGGTGCTGGTCCCATATGCTGGAGGTGACAGGTTCAAACCCAGCCCTGGCCAAAAATAAATAAATAAATGGGATATAGGGGAACAAAAAAAACATAAAAAAAAAAAAAAAAAAAAAAAAAAAAAAAGAAAGAAAGAAAGAAAAGAAAAGCCAGCCAAGCGTTGTGGCAGGATCCTATAGTCCCAAGTACTTGGGAGGCTGCAGCAGGAAGACTGCTTGCACTATTGCGTTTCAGGTTGCTGTGAGCTATGATGAGATCACGGCACTCTAGCCCAGGAGACAGAGCAAGACTCTGTCTCTAAATAAATAAATAAATAAATACCAGAATTCCATACATCACCAATTTCACTTATAATTTTAAAAATTATTTAGTCTTTCCTTTATGGTAGCATAGTCTCTGCTAAATCTCATAATATGAGGGATTTGCTCTACTCATCATTATACCTCAGGGCCTCAAACATTTATTGATTGAATGAAGGAATGGAGCTGGTATATTTAATGAACAACTAACTGCTAACAAGATTCAAGAATCAGCCCACCACAGCTCGACACATTGGCTCATGCCTGTAATTCTAGCACTCTAGGAGGCTGAAGCAGGAGGACTGCATGAAGTCAAGAGCTCTAGATCAGCCTGAGCAAGAATGAAACCCTTTATCTACTAACAAGAAGAAAATTAGCTAGGCATAGTGGCGTAACACCTAAGATACAACTACTTAGGAGGCTAAGGCAGGAGGATCATTTGAGCCCAGGAGTTTGAGGTTGCAGTGAGGTATAATGATACTACTGGTACTATAGCCAGAAGAACAAAATGATATGCCGCTCCAAAAACAAATAAAAAAAAATAATAAGTATATTTTGCTTGAGCATTTTCTTAAACTATAATCTTCATTGCATTTTAATAAAGAATTTATATTGGCCAGGCACAGTGGCTCGTGCCTATAATCCTAGCACTTTGGGAGGCCAAGGTGGATGGATTGCCTGAGATCATGAGTTTGAGACCAGCCTAAGCCAGAGCAAGATATCATTTCTAAAAATAGCTGGATATTGTGACAGGTGCCTGCAGTCCCAGCTAGTTGGGAGGCTAGCCAACTAGATCAGCCTGAGCAAGAATTGGGATATAGGGGAAGAATCAGCCAACTAGATTGAGGCAAGATAATCACTTGAACCCAAGACTGTGAGGTTGCTGTGAGCTGTGATGCCACAGCACTCTACTGAGGGTGACAAAGTGAGATTTTGTCTCAGAAAAAAAAAAAAAAAAAAATCTATCATATTCTTACAATTGTCTTACCCAGTGTCTTCCATTAATGCCAGAGTGATTCTCGAGAGGACTCGGTTCTGGGTGTGAGAACCAGTCATTGCTTCATTCTGAAAATCACCAAGAGATTTTAATTAGAAGACTGGACTCTGCAACTTTTAATAATTTCTGTGACCCCCTCTAATATATGTTTAAAATGTTTCAAGTGTGAGTGGCTGACAGAACATTCACTTAAAAATGGTGAAATGCACAAGCTTCCTTTAAAATGACTAGATTGGCCAGGCAAGGTAGCTCACTCAAGCAGCCAGGGCACCAGTGGATCCCTTGACCTCAGAAGTTCAAGACCAGTGTAAGCAAGAGGGAGACCCTATCTCTACCAAAAATAGAAAAACTAGTTGGGTGTCATGGTGGGCACCTAGAGTCCCAGCTACACCAGAGGCTGTGGCAAGAGGATTGTTCAAGTCCAAGAATTTGAGGTTGCTGTGAGCTATGATGATGCCATAGCACTCTATTCGAGATGACAGAGTAAGACTCTGTCTCAAAAAAATTAACAAATTAAATGACTAGACTGAAACATAAAATTAATTTTTTGCCTAAAATATCTCCATTATGGCTAGCATTTAGAACTGTGATGAAAATGAAGATAAGTATATATCGACTGGCTTGGCGCCCATTGCACAGTGATTAGGGCTCCAGTCACATACATCTGGGCTGGCAGGTTCAAACCTGGCCTGGGCTTGCTAAATGACGACAACTACAGCAAAAAAATAGCTGGGCATTGGGGTGGGTGCCTATAGTCCCAGCTAATTGGGAGGCTGAGGCAAGAGAATCGCTTAAGCCCAAGAGACAGCAGTGATGACAAGGCACTCTACCAAGGGCGACATAGTGAGACTCTGTCTCAAAAAAAAAGAAAAAAAAAAAAGGCTCAGCGCCAGGGCACCAGCTACATATACAGGAGCTGGTGGGTTTGAACCCAGCCTGGGTCTGCCAGAACAACAATGACAACAACAAAATAGCTGGGCATTGTGGTGGGCGCCTGTAGTCTTAGCTACTTGGGAAGCTGAGGCAAGAGAATCACTTAAGCCCAAGAGTTTGAGGTTGTGAGCTATGATGCCATGGCACTCTACCAACACAGTAAGACTCTGTCTCAAAACAAACAAACAAACAAAAAAGCCTCGGCACCCGTAGCTCATTGAGTAGTCTGCTGGCCACATACACCAAGGCTGATGGGTTTGAGCCCCGCCAGGGCCTGCTAAAACAACAATGACAACTGCAACCAAAAAATATCCAAGCACTGCTAAACAACAATGACAACTGCAACCAAAAAATAGCCATGACACTACAACCATGCCTGTAGTCCCAGCTACTCAGGGGACTGAGGCAAGAGAACTGCTTAAGCCCAAGATTTAGAAGTTGCTGTGAGCTGTGACGCCACACCTATAGGAAAAGAGAGAGAGGCAAAGGGGACAGCCTCCCTACTACTGTGTGGAGCACAAGAGAAATGCCGGACTCTGCTGTGCCAGCATGCTATGTATTCTTTCTAATATCTAAACTCTTGTGAGCTTGTGTAGTTGACTCTAAGAACACCAACCAAAACACTACCCCCAAAAGACAATGTATCAAGAACCAATGTGATGAACCAAGAGATCTTTGAAGTTTTCATTTTATAAACTGTCTGAATGTTTTTATTATGACTTCTTATCATTAAATAAAAAAGATCTAGTAAAATTTAAAAATAAACTGACCTCTAATAATCTTTTTTCCCAATGGTTGAGCTCAGTGCCCATACCACCTTGATTTTCAAGTTCCATTCCCTCCAGAAGTGGACAGTTAAAATGTTTTCGTGCTTCCTCCTAAGAATCAGAAAAAAATATAAATCCCACAAAGGTACCATAAGATGGCGGCAAACTCTACCACATAGATATGATAAAGTTGACATAAAAAATTTCTTTATTGGTCTCGGTGCCTGTAGCATAGTGGTTGTGATGCCAGCCACATGCACTGAGGCCAAGCACAGCGGCCTATAATCCTAGCACTCTGGGAGGCCAAGGTGGGTGAATTGCCTGAGCTCAGAAGTTCCAATCAGCCTGAGCAAGAGTGAGACCGCCTCTCTAGTAAAAATTTAAAAAATTAGCTGGGTGTGTGGTAGGTGCCTAAGGTCCCAGCTACTCAGGAGGCTGAGGCAAAAGGACTGCTTAAGTCCAGGAGTTTGAGGTTGCTGTGAGCTATGATGCTACAGTACTCTACCCAGAGCAACGGGGTGAGACTCTCTTTTTTTTTTTTTTGGAGACAGAGTCTCACACCATCATCCTTGGGAGAGTGCCATGGTGTCACAGCCCACAGCAACCTCCAATTCCTGGGCTTAGGCAATTCTCTTGCCTCAGCCTCCTAGGCGCCCTGTTGCAGTTTGGCCAGGGCCAGGTTCAAATACGTGACCCTGGGCATATGGGGTCAGTGCCCCACTTCACTGAGCCACAGGTGCTGCCCAAGACTCTCTTTTTTAAAAAATAAAAAAACACACACCTGAGAACATGAGGTATTTGTCTTTTTGAGCCTTATTTCAGTTAGCATAATGTCCTCCAATTTTATTCATCAAGGCCAAATAGTATTCCATTTTGTATACAATTGACCTTTGAATAAGGTGACTGTTAGGAATGCCTTTGCAGTCAAAAATCTGCATAGAACTTTTGAGTCTCTCCAAAAGAGACTATCTTAACTAATAGTCTACTGTTAACCAGAAACCTTACTGATATCATAAATAGCCATTAACACATATTTTGTATGTAAATGTATTATATACATTTACTGACAAAAAAGCTAGACAAAACACTGCTATTAAGAAAATCATAAGGGGGGTTCAGCGCCTGTAGCACAGTGGTTATAGCACCAGCCACACATACCAAGGCTGGTGGGTTCGAACTCAGCCCGGGCCCGCTAAAGAACAATGACAACTACAACAAAAAAATAGCCAGGCGTTGTGGTGGGCACCTATAGTCCCAGCTACTTGGGAGGCTGAGGAAAAAGAACAGCTTAAGCCCAAGAGTTTGAGGTTGCTATAAGCTGTAACGCCATGGCACTCTACCAAGGGCAGCATAGTGAGACTGTCTCACAAAAAAAAAAAGAAAAGAAAAAGAAAAGAAAAAGGGGCCAGGCACAGTGGCTCACACCTGTAATCCTAGCACTCTGGGAGGCCAAGGTAAGGAGATTGCCTGAGATCATGGGTTGGAGACCAGCCTGAGGAAGAGCAAGACCCTGTCTCTAAAAACAGCCGGGCATTGTGGTGGATGCCTCTAGTTCCAGCTACTGGGGGATAAACTGCAGCAGGAGGATCACGAGCCCAGGAGTTTGAGGTTACTGTGAGCTATGTTGCCGTGGCACTCTATTGAGGGTGACAGAGTGAGTCACTATCTCAAAAACAAAAAACAAAAAAGAAAGAAAATCATAAGGAAGAAAAAATGCATCTACTATAAGCAGAAGTGGGTCATCATAAAGGTCCTCCTCATCTGCGTGGTCTTCACATCGAGTATGCTGAGGAGGAGGAGAAAGAGGTGAACTTGGTCCAGCTGTCTTGGGGTGGCAGAGGGGGAAGAAAACCTGCATATAAATGAATGGACACTCACAGTCCAAATCTGTGTTGTTCGAGGGTCAACTGTATTTACCACATTTTCTTTATCCATTCATCTGCTGATGGACACTGATGTTGACTCCAAAACTTGGCTACTGGGAATAGCACTGCAATGAGTATAAGAGTATGGAATTTCTTCACCAAACTGGTTTCAAATCTTTTACTTATTTATTTTTATTTATTTATTTTTTTGACACAGAGTCTCACTATGTTGCCCTTGGTAGAGTGCTATGGCATAACAGCTCAAAGCAACCTCTAACTCTTGGGTTTAAGTGATTCTCTTGTCTCAGCCTCCAAAGTAGCTAGCACTACAGGCACCTACCACAACACCTGGCTATTTTTTTTTGTTGTTGCAGTTGTCATTGTTGTTTAGCAGGCGTGGACTGGGTTCAAACTTGCCTGCCTCGGTGTATGTGGCTGATGCCTTAAACTGCTGAGCTACGGGCGCCGAGCCTCAAATCTTATTTTTTAGACAGAGTCTCACTTCACTGCCTGGGCTAGAGTGCTGCAGCATCTCAGCTCACAGCAACCTCAGACTCTTGGGTTTAAGTGATTCTCTTGCCTCAGCCTCCCAAGTAGCTGAGACTATAGGCACCCACCATAATACCTGGCTATTTTTAGTGAGGGGGGTCTCGCTCTTGATCAGGCTGAGGTGATCGTGAGCTGAGGTGATCCACCCACTTCAGCCTCCCAGAGTGCTAGGATTACAGGTGTGAGCCACCATTCCTGGCCCTGCTTTCAAATCTTTTAGGTAAGTAACTACCCAGAAGGGGGATTGCTGGATCATATGGTAATTCTATTTCTAGGTTTCTGAAGAAACTCCAGGTTTCCATAATTGCTGTACTAATTACTACTAACCCTACAAGGATTCTCATTTCTCCACATCTTCAGTAATACTTGTTATCTTTGACCTTTCTGGTAAAAGAAATTCAGACAGGTATGAGATGATATCTCCTTGTGGTTTTAACTTGCAGTTCTCTAACAATTGGCAATGTTGAACATTTTTTCATATACTTGCTGATCATCTGTGCATTTTCATTTGAGAAATGTCGATTCAAGTACCATGTTCATCTTTTAACTGGTTCTGTTCTGGTTTTTTTTTTTTTGTTTGTTTTGTTTTTTAATACTGATTTCCATGAGAAAGGAATTCTGATAATCCTGACAGGAGTGCAGCCATTTTAGAAAATCAGGTCAGAAACCAGCAATCCCCTCCCCAGATTCCTAGAGTGCCTCAAGGCCAGAGATACTGAAAACACCCTACCAGTAATCTTGACCCACCCTAAAGAAGACTCCTGGGTGGTACTTGGGGCTTTTCCACTTATACTGAGGCGGCTAATAAAAGCCTTTTGCGACTGTGTGGGAGCTGAGTTGACACCTGGTCAGTCTCCATCTGCTTCCCCCTCTATTAAAGTCTTTCCTTGTTCCTGGCCTGCTCTCATCTCCTTTCTTTTGGACCCTCACCCTGGTTCTACATCAGAACCTTTCAATTTCCTTATATTTTAAAAAATATTACTCCCTTATCAGATGTATGGCTTATTTTTCTCCCAATCTTTAGGTTATCTTTCTCTTTTTTTCCTTCAGAGAGCGAGATATCTGAGAATGTTTGGAGTAAGTGGGACAAAATGCCAGTAAAGTTCAGAGACCTGCAAATTAGGGCATTGCTTTCCCCAAGGAAACTGCCCAGATAACACAAGGATTTCTGGTTTCTCACACCCTCCACCCACTGTTAAATAGCCATAGGAAAGGTTTCTGATTATTTTGTCTTACAAAATTCCAATTAGTGTTGATTTTTGGTGCCCAGCTCCAGCAACCCAAGGGTCAATCCAGACTAGAGGCAGACGGAAAAAAGTCTCTGTCTTCCAGATGAAATGAGGGTGCATTACGTACCCAGGAAGGGATGACTACTAAACAAGGAAGTACACAGTGTCTCACCCCTATAGTCCTAGCACTCTGGAAAACAAGAGGCAGGAGGATCACCTGACGCCAGGAGTTTGAGACCAGCCTGGGCAGTATCTAGACTCCATCTGCACAAAAAAATTAAAAAACTCAGCCAGGCAGTGGTGGCATGTGTTTGTGGTCCCAGCTACTCAAGAGGCTAAGGTCAGAGGATTCCCTGAACCTGGAGTTTGAGGTTGAGGGTTTTTTTTTTAGACAGAGTCTCCTTTGTCAGTGGAGCTAGTCAGCCTAGTTCACAGCAACCTCAAACTCCTTGGCTTAAATGATCCTCCTGCCCCAGCCTCCTGAGCAGCTAGGACTACAGGTGCCCACTGCAATGCACAGCTAACTTTTCTAGAGACAGGGTCTTGCTCTTGGCTCAGCCTGGTCTCAAACTCCTGAGCTCAAGAAATCCACCCACCTCCGCCTACCAAAGTGCTAGGATTATAGGTGGTAGTGAGCCACGGCACTAGGCCTTCAGCTTTTTTTATTAATGTTTTTATAGTTTTCAGCGTATAGGTCTTTCAACTCCCTGACAAATTTATTCCCAAGTATTTTTGTTTATTTTATTGGTAGCTATTACAAATGAGACTGTTCTCTTGATTTCTTTTTTGGATAGTGCTTGTTAGTATATAAAAATACTAACTGATTTTTGTGTGATTTTGTATTCTCCAACTTTACTGTATCTATTTATTAGTTCTAACAGTTTTTTGATATCTCTAGGGTTTTTGATATATAGGATATATATATTTTATATTTATTTATTTATTTTTTTATATATATTTATATATATATATTATATATATATTATATATATTATATATATATTATATATACTTTATATATATTATATATATATTTTTATATATATTTATTTATTTATATATATTTATATATATATATAGCGATAATTTCACTTCTTTCCTTCCTATCTGGATGCCTTTCATTTCTTTCTATTTGATTGCTCTCGCAAGGACTTCCAATACTATGTTGAACAGAAGTAGTGAGAGTAGCATCCTTATCTTCTTTCACATCTTAAAGGCTTTTTTCACCAGTATGTTTGCTGTGAGCTTATCATATATGGACTTTAGTAGCATGTAGTAAACATGCTTTACTTTCATACTTAATTTGGTAAGAGTTTTGATTATAAAAGGATGTTGAATTTTGCTAAATGCTTTTTCTGATGAGATGATTATATGGCTTTTTCTCTTCCTTCTGTTGGTGTGATGTATCACATTTACTGATCTGTATAAGCTGAACTACCTCACATTACAGAGATAAGTCCCACTTGTTCATCAATCTTTCAATGTGTTGTTTGACCTGCTAGTGTTTTGTTGAAGATTTTTACATTATGTTTATCAAGAACATTAGCCTGAAATTTTCTTTTCTTGTAATGTTCTCATTTGGTTTTGGTGTCAAAGTAATGCTGACCTCATAAAAAGAGAAAATATTCTCTTCTCTTCCACTTTTTGGAAGACTTTGACAATGATTGCTTTTAGCTCATCTTTGGATGTTTGGTAGAATATTTTGTATTTTATTTTAAATTTTGTTTATTTTATTTTTGAGACACATAGAGTGTCACTATGTCACCTTGATAGTGCCATGGCATCACACAACTCATAGCAACCTCAAACTCTTGGGCTTAAGTGATTCTCTTGCCTCAGTTTCCCAAGTAGCTGGGACTACAGGCGCCCATAACGCCTACCTATTTTTTTGTTGCAGTTGTCATTGTAGTTTAGCTGACCCGGGCCAGGTTTGAACCTGCCAGCCTTGGTGTATGTGGCCAGCACCTTACCCACTGAGCTATGGGCACTGCCCACTCTTTCTATTTTAAATAGAGACCAGACCTCACTCTAGCTCAGGCTGGTCTTAAAACTCCTGAGCTCAAGCAATCCACCTGCTTATGCCTCCTAGAGTGCTACACTTACTGTGCCCAGACGTGTTTAGCAGAATTTAGTAGTAAAACCATTAGGTCCTGGGCTTTTGATTTTTTTGAGACAGAGTTTCATTATGTTGCCCTCAGTAGTGTGCCGTAGCATCACAGCTCACAGCAACCTCAAACTCCTATGCTTAAGCGATTCTCTTACCTCAGTCTCCCAAGCAGCTGGGACTATAGGTGCCTACCACAATGCCCAGCTATTTTTTGTTTCAATTGTCATTTCTGGTTAGCTGGCCTGGGCTGGTTTCAAACCCGCCAACTTCGGTGTATGTGGTTGATGCTATGTTTTAAAAAATCAACTCTTAGTTTCTTTTTTTTTGAGACAGAGTCTCAAGCTGTTGCCCTGGGTAGAGTACTATGGCATCACAGCTCACAGCAACCTCCAACTCCTGGGCTCAAGTGATTCTCCTGCCTGTGTCTCTCAAGTAGCTGGGACTACAGGCACCCGCCACAATGCCCAGCTATTTTTTTTGGTTGCAGCCATCATTGTTGTTTGGCGGGCCCGGGTTGGATTCGAACCTGGAAGCTCAGGTTTATGTGGCTGGTGCCTCACCCACTTGAGCCACAGGCGCTGAGCCTAACTCTCTCTTAGTCTCATTGATCTTTTTATATTGTTTTTCTAGTCTCTATTTCATTTATTTATTTTCTTTATTATTTCCATTCTTCTACCAACTTTGAGCTTAGTTGGTTCTTTTTCTAGTTACTTGAAGAGTAAAGCTAAAGCTGTTTATTTGAGATCTTTCTTCTTGTTTGATGTAGGCATTTATTGCTATAAACTTTCCTCTTAGGACTACTTTTGCTGTACTCTACAAGTTTTCATATGTAATATTTCCATTCCTCTCAAAATGTTTTGTAATTTCCCTTTTAATTTCTTCATTGGTTTACTGGGTTGTTTAGGATCATGTTGTTTAATTTAAACATTACTTGTAACTTTTCCAAAATTCCTCCTGTTACTGATTTCTAGTTTCATACCATGGTAGTTGGAAATGATACTTCATACGATTTTTTTTTTTTTTTTTTTTTTTTTTGAGACAGAGCCTCAAGCTGTTGCCCTGGGTAGAGTGCTGTGGCATCACAGCTCACAGCAACCTCCAATTCCTGGGTTTAAGCAATTCTCCTGCCTTAGCCTCCCAAGTAGCTAGGACTACAGGTGCCTGCCACAACACCTGGCTATTTTTTGGTTGCAGCTGTCATTGTTGTTT
>CAUYPK010134883.1:0-12987 GCA_963574355.1 Loris lydekkerianus
CACCACACCACACCAGACTACACCACACCACACCACAGCAGACCACACCACGCCACACCACACCAGACCACACCACACCACACCAGACCACACCACACCACCTCAGACCACTCCACACCACACCACACCACACCACACCACACCAGACCACACCACACCTCACCACACCACACCACATCTGACCACACCACACCACATCAGATCACACCACACCAGACCACACCACACCACACCACACCACTCCACACCAGACCACACTACACCACACCATCCCAGACCACTCCACACCACACCACACCACACCACACCAGACCACACCATACCACAGTAGACCACACCACACCACACCACACCACACCACACCACACCATACCACAGCAGACCACACCACACCTCACCAGACCTCACCACACCACACCAAACCAGACCAGACCACACCACACCAGACTACACCACACACCACACCACACCACACCAGACCACCAGCAGAAGCTAACAAAGGGCCCTAGGACAGATTTCTCTCACAGCCTTCAGAAGGAATCAACACTGCCCACACCTTGATCTTGAACTTCCAGAACAGTGAGACAGTAAGTTCTTTTGAAAGCTACTCAGTCCGTGACATTTTGTTACAGCACCCCCCCCCCCCAAAATAAACACAGGGGTGCATGAAGTCAGGCAATTAGATACATTTGCTTACATTTGCTTAGGAAGACTGTGGTGAGGTGAAGAGAAGGGAAGAGGAGGCAGAGGGATGAAGGAACACACTCTTCTGTTGTGAAGGGAAGGAGGGAAAGCTGAGGTGGAAGTTGTTTGAGATTCAGCTCCTCAGAAGCAGACCGAGGAATGAGGATTCCTGCACAGTGAGTCTGGGGGACATATTCTCAGGAAAAAATCTGCAGGGAAGTGGGAAGAGAGGCCAGGAAGGGAAAAGGCCAAGCAAGCACGTGGTGACGGGAATACACAGCCTGGGGGGTGTAAATCCCTTGCCATTCTGGTTCTCTGTTCTGGCAGGGAACCTGATGGACGTTCTCAGACACAGACAGGTGCTGGTCGTGGGCAGTGAAAGCGCAAGGGACTGGTGTGCCCCAAACTATGGAGGAGTCTGGGGGGGCCCGCCAGTGCTCTGACAGCCTCTATCACACAGTTGCAGGCGGTATGTTACATTAACATGTGAATCCCCTTCTGGGAACAGATTGTAATCCCACAATCAAAATCATGAAAGATCAAAATCCTGAAAATATAATTCTGGGAAAAAAATAATAAAAATTATTTAAGACATTTATTTACATCTTTAATAGAAGATTTATTTGTGAAACATGTAAAAATGTAACAGAACACTTCCTAGACCACTTTACAAAATTAAGTAGGCAACAATAACATATAGTTTTGTGAGTACACGTAAGCATACTAATGATAGTCACACAAGTATAACAGTTACCAACATGAGCTCAGGAGTTCAAGACCAGCCTGAGCAAAAGCGAGACCCCCATCTCTAAAAAAAATAGCTGGGAGTTGTGGCAGGCACCTATACTCCCAGCTACTCGGAAGGTTAAAGCAAGAGCATCACTTGAGCCCAAGTGTTTGAGGTTGCTGTGAGTTGTGATACCATGGCACTCTACTAAGCGTGACAAAGTAAAACTCCGTGTCAAAAAAAAGGCAGTTACAAGCAGATAAATTGTATTGATAAAGAAATAAGTTAATACAGGGTATGGTGGCTCTTGCCTGCAATCCTAGCACTCTGGGAGGCTGAGGTAGGAGGATCGCCTGAGCACAGCAGTTTGAGAGTAGTCTGAACAAGAGCAAGACTCTGTCTCTACTAAAATAAAACAACCAGGTGGGCATTGTACAGGTTGCCTGTAGTCCCAGTTACTCGGGCTGAGAAAGAAGATTGCTTGAGCCCAAGAGTTTGATGTTTCTGTGAGCTATAACACCACAGAACTCTAACCTGGGCGACAGAATGAGACTCTGTCTCCAACAAAACAAAACACGATTAGCATTAAAAGAAAATTAAAAAGAAATAGGTCAAAAAGGGAGATGTGTAAATGTACATCACTACGATTGGTGATTTTGCTAACCCAGCATTATGTGTCATCTGAAATAATGTGGCAGACAAAGTCATTTGATGAAATTGATCAAAAACCGAGATAGGGCCGGGTGCACTGCCTTCTGCCTTAAACTCCAACACTCTGGAAGGCTGAGGTGAGAGAATTGCTGGAGGTCTGAACAAGAGCAAGACCCCTATCTCTACTAAAAATAGAAAAAAATTAGCCAGTCATGGTGGTACACACCTATAGTCCCAGCTACTGGGGAGGCTGATCGCTCAAGTCCAGGAGTTTGAGGTATCTGTGAGCTAGGCTGATGCCACAGCACTCTCCCATGAAGTAACAGAGCAGAACTCTATCTCAAAAAAAAAAAAAAAAAAAAAAGTGGGGGTAGTTTTGAAAGTGCCATTCATCTGCCAGAGTGAAGTATGTGCTAGTCTCTCTCTGTTAGATTTAGTGTTAAACACATGGCATAAAACAGTCAAATTCCTAATCAAGCATAGTTCACCACTTAATGTATTATTTATTTATTCTTTTTTTTTTTTTAAGAGATAGAGTCTTACTTTGTTGCCCTCGGTAGAGTGCTGTGGCATCACAGCTCACAGCAAACTCCAGCTCTAGGGCTTTGGTGATTCTTTTGCCTCAGCCTCCCGAGCAGCTGGGACAACAGGTGCCCACCACAACACCGGGCTATTTTTTTGTTGCAGTTTGGCCAGGGCCCGGTTTTGAACCCACCACCCTCGGTATATGGGGCCGGTGCCCTACTCACTGAGCCACAGGCACCGCCCTATTTATTAATTTATTTTTTTGAGACAGAGTCTCACTATGTTGCCCTTGGTAGAGTGCCCTGGCATCACACAGCTCACAACCACCTCCAACTCCTGTGCTTAGGCAATTCTCTTGCCTTAGCCTCCCAAGTAGCTGTAACTACAATCACCTGCCACAATGCCTGGCTATTCTTTTTTCCCTTGTTGCTGTAGTTGTCATTGTTGTTTAGCAGGCCCAGGGCCTGGTTGGAACCCACCAGCCCCAGTGTATGTGGTGCACTAACCACTGAGTTACAGGTGCCGAGCCATTATGTGTTTTTGTTTTTGTTTTTTTTTTTAAGAGACAGAGTCTCACTTTGTCGCCCTCAGTAGAGTGCTGTGGCATCACAGCTCATAGCAACCTCCAACTCCTTGTCTCAGCCTCCCAAGTAGCTGGGACTACAGGCGCCAGCCACAACACTGGGATATTTTTTGTTGTTGTTGTTGCAGTTTGGCCGGGGCCATGTTTGAACCTGACACCCTCGGTATATGGGGCCAGCGCCCTACACCCTGAGCCACAGGCGCTGCCCCATTAATGTGTTTTTTACACATTAATGTAATGCTCTCCAAAACACTCCCTGCAGGCTGATACACAAATCTCCTCTGGAAATACCCTCATAGACACACTCAAAATAAGGCTTTGCCAGATTCCGAAGTATTCCCTAATCCAATCAAGCCAGCACCGGAAATTAAGCCCACAGATCCACCCTTTATCTACTGGGAACCTATACACATCTCCTTAAACCTAGTGAATTTCCAAATACAGATAATAACAAGGTAGTAATTCCACTTAATGTGATGCAACAATCCTGTCTTGTGATATTCAAGATTTAGAGGTAAGGGATTTAGACTTTAGGGATTTTGGTTTTGGGGGTTTTTTTTTTTGGTGTTTTTTAAAACACAGTCTAACTTTGTCACCCTGGATAGAGTGCTATGGCATCACAGCTCACGGCAATCTCAAACTCTTGGGCTTAAGTGATTCCCTTGCCTCAGCCTCCAGAGTAGCTGGGACTATGGGCACCCGCCACAATGCCCAGATTGATTGATTGATTGATTTGAGACAGAGTTTTACTATGTCGCCCTCGGTAGAGTGCCGTGGCATCACAGCTCACAGCAACCTCCAACCCTTAGGCTTGAGCAATTCTCTTGCCTCAGCCTCCTGAGTAGCTGGGACTACAGGCACCCACAACACCTGGCTATTCTTTGGTTGCAGTTATCATTGTTGTTTAGACCAGCCTGAACAAGAGCAACACTCTAGCTCAGGCAACGTACAGCCTCAGTGTATGTGGCCGGTGCCCTACTCACTGAGCTACAGGCACTGCCACAACAAATATATTTAATGTTGGGAAGAAAATGAAGACTGCTTACCTGACTGGGAAAATATTTAAAGTAAACTGACATTTGCATTAAGAACCCTCTTTATCTGGAGTGTTGTGTTTGGAACTGAGCCTGCAATTACTCCAGGCTGCATTCCCCAAGGGGCTTGGTGCAACACTAGACCTTCTGTTTAAGGCAGCAAAGCGAATGCTGTAAAACACAGGCCAGACATAATCATTAAGGAAACGTATTAAGCAAAACGTTAGTGGTCTAAAAGTTGCCACCTGAACTATGCAGCTGTCACCAACAAAATGTTTTGGATATAATGCTATAAGAAAAAGAAAACTGGATAAAACTGGATAAGAAGTATATATTTAAATTTGACAAAAGACATGCAGAACCTCAATCCTGAAATCTCTCATAGAACATCTCCAAGAGAAATTAAAGAAGCCGTAAGTAAGCGGAGAGATATACCATATACATGGACTGGAACCCAATACTGTTGCAATGCTTTAGCTACCTTAAAAGCACCAATGCCTACATCAATAATTCATTGTTAAAAATAGTGCTTCATACTCTATATTGTTAACATCTGAACATATAAGCATTTTACTGGACACTGTATTGCACTTGGTTGATTTCAAGGTGAGTTCAACAAAAGAAGTTGTTTCTGAATCTGTGAGGGTGACCATGAGAGCCCAGACTGTGGGACTTTCACTGAGGAAAGGTCCTAGTAGTGAGCACATCTCTTTGACTCCATTTAGCTATGATAGTCTGATTAAGCCTGAGCGGTAGAAGCAGTATGTGAACAATGCTCAAGAGGGACTATTAATGAAATAGTCCCTAGGGCAAGAAATCTTCTATTTTCTCTCAGATACAATGAGAATAATTTCTATGCTAGATGAGAAGATTGTGTTATAGATAAAGTTAGAGCTTCAGGACCCTGGAAGGAAAATCACTGTTAGTAATTTTCCTGTGAACATCATGCCCAGCATTTAAAAGGAGAAACCAGCAAGAGAGACCAAAAAAGAATGTCTACTAGAGGCTGGGAGCAGTGGCTCACACCTGGGAGGCAGAGGTGGGGGGATCACTTGAGCTCAGCAGTTCAAGACCAGCCTGAGCAAGAACAAAGATCCCATGTCTACTAAAAATAGAAAAATTAGCCTGACATGGTACCATGAGCCTATAGTCCTAGCTACTCGAGAGGTTAAGACAGGATGATCATTGGAGCCCAGGAGGTTGCTGTGAGCTAGGTTGATGCCACTGTACTCTACTCAGGATGACAGAGCAAGACCTTTTTCTATCTGGAAAAAGAAAGAAAAGGAAGGAAGGAGAGAGGGAGGAAAAAAGGGAAGAGAAGAGAAAAGAGAAGAAGAAATATCCAGCAGGATGGAGGAAAACTTGTGTGATGTCCTAGAGGCCAAGTGAGAAAGTCTACTAGGTACCATATTAATCAGGAACTGGTCAAGGAAACCACTAAGGTATTTCAAACCGAAGAAATTAATAATGGAACTACACTCACACCTGTAATTCTAGCACTGGGAAGCTGAGGCAGGAGGACCACTTGAGGCCAGGAATTCCAGACCAGCCTGAGCAACATAGTGAGACCCCCATCTCTACAAAAAGTAGAATAATTAGCCAGGCATGGAGGTACACACCCATGTCTCAGCTACTCAGGAGGCTTAGGCAGGAGGATCAGTTTGACTTGGGAGTTTGTGGTTGCAGGGAACTATGAGGACACCACTGCACTCTAGCCCAGGCAACAGAGCAAGATCCTGTTCCAAAATAATAATAATAATGATGGAGGCCCCAGCGCAGTGGCTCATGTCTACAATCCTAGTACTCTTAGAGGCTGAAGCAGGAGGATCACTTGAGCTCAAGAATCTCAGACCAGCCTGACCAAGAGCAAGACCCCATCTAAACCTCTACTAAAAACAGAAAAATTAACCAGGCATCAGGGCAGGTGCTGTGGTCCCAGTCACTTGGGAGGCTGAGGCAAGAGGATTGCTTGAGCCTAGGAGTTTGAGGTTGCTGTGAGCTGACACCACAGCACTCTAGCCTGGACAATAGAGTGAGACTCAGTCTCAATAATAATAATAACAACAATAGTGGAACTGACTATAAGAGTGTTAGAAGGTATAGAAAGTCAAAAAAAAGGAAATGAGATTATACAAAGATTAGGAAACCATCATCCCTTTGGAACATAGAAGCCAAAATGTTACCCAGTCTCAGAGACACAGTGTGTGTCCTGTTGGCTGTTGGATCCCAGTTGGCTGAGCTGGGACCCAGGAGTCTGCATGTTCAAGTCATTGCTGCTTTCCCAACAGTCACCAGCCAGATCCATTGCTGCCATTGTCATTAGAACCAAAAACTGTCTCCATCAGTTACCTCTAGTGCCAAAGATGCCACCAGAAGGCATCAAAAGCAGGAAGGAAGGAAGTCAATTCTCTCCAACTTCCATCTTCTGGTATCACATCACTGCCTTTTATTGGCATGACCAAAACAGAATTGAGCTAGCAAGGCTGGGAAATGCAGTTTATCTCTCTCGGATATGTGCAGGAGGCCAGATGCAGGTACAGTACCCCTGTTTTTCCCCAGAGTCCTTTGTCATTCTTCTACCTGTATTTAACTTCCTTACAGCAATAACTACTTCATGCTTCCCTCCTAAGGATTGCAATAATCTTTCCTACAAAGATCCATTCTCTCTCTTTAAAAAAGTGAGATATAAAATTCAACTCAGGATTTTTCTTTGGCTGATGTTTAATCCTCTTTTAGCCCAATCGCAATCCCATCTGGACATTCTATAATTCAAAGATTAAATTAAAGTTAGTTAACCAACACTGCCTCATCTTATAATGCTTTTGTTCATAAAACTTTCAGGCTTCCTCATTATCTTCAGATTAAAGTCGAAATTCCATAATTTGTAGTAAAAGAAGCTAGACCAAACTTCCTTTCCTAACTTCTCACTACAGCAAAAAGATTGACCCTCCCCAAAACACTTATATATTTCTCCCTCTAAACCTTTGAGTTTATCTCTTCTCCCACCCAAAATGCTCTCCCCACCTCCCTTTATTTTCCACTTCCTGTGCTCCAAACTTACCCATTTTTCCTTCCTTCCTTCTTTTCTTTTTTTTTTTTCCCAGACAGTCTCACTTTGTCGCCCTTGGTAGACTGCCGTGGTGCCATAGCTCACAAAGCCTCAAACTCCCAAACTCTTGCGTTCAAGTGATCCTCTTGCCTCAGCCTCCCAAGTAGCTGGGACTACAGGTGCTGCCACAACCTCAGTTATTTGGGGGGTGGGGGTGTTCTTAGTTATGGGGTCCTTCTCTTGCTCAGGCTGGTCTTGAACTCCTAAGCTCAAGCAATGCACCTAACTCAGCCTCCTGGAGTGCTAGGATTACAGGCATGAGCCACCGCACCCGGCCAAACCTATCTATTTTTCAATATTCTCCACATAGCCCTCTCCCAAAGGCACCAGCCTTTAGGGACAAACTAGCCTGTCTTAAGTTTGATTGGATTTTATTCTTCCTGGCTTCCCCACAGCACCTAGTGGCATAATGTCTCTCTCATGTTCTTTACTGACTGGTATCTGGCCATGGAAGACAGGGAAGCTGAATTGGCAAGGCACAGCTGTTAATGTGGCGTCTAAGGCACTCGATGGCCAATACTATCTTCCTTTAGGTTCTGTTCTGTTCTGAATTACAATGTGAAGCAGTACATCAATTTACCATAGCAGACGTAAAGGAGTTCAAGGGCCTCCAGAGACACTATTCTCAGATAACTACCAAGCCAGCGACCTGGCTGAAGCTATTAGGAAATCACACAGTTTGGCAGCTTAATATCAAGTCAAAGACAAAAGCAAACAAAACACTTTCAAGGGGCCTGGCTCAACAGGAATTGTTTACCCTGAGAAAACTTGCAAGACACTGGAGGGCAAAGACCCAGAACTAAACAAATCTCTGCTAAGCCATCCTGGCTCTGTTTCTCGGGAAAAGTTAGGAGCAAAGTACTTGTAAATCTCCCTTCTCTTTATTTTCTTTTTAATTGAATTTAATTTCTTTTTAGACAGAGTCTCATTTTGTCACCCTGGGTGAGTACCGTGGTATCATAGCTCACAACAATCTCAAACTCTGGAGCTCAAGTGATCCTCTTGCCTCAGCCTCCCAAGTAGCTAAGACTATGGGTGCTCACTACAACACCTGGCTATTTTTAGAGATAGGATCTCACTCTAGCTCAGGCTGGTCTCTCATATTTTAATTTTATTTATTTGCTTATTTTTTGGAGACAGAGTCTCACTATGTCGTCCTCGGTAGAGTGCTATGGTGTCACAGCTCACAGCAACCAACCTCAAACTCTGCTGAAGCAATTCTCTTTACCTCAGCCTCCCAAGTAGCTGGGACTACAGGTGCCCACCACAGCGCCCTGCTATTTTTTGTTGTAGTTATTATTGTTCAGCAGGCCTGGGCTGGGTTCAAACCCTCCAGCCCCAGTGTATGTGGCTGGTATCCTAACCACTGAGCTACGGGCGCCAAGCCTCAGGCTGGCCTTGAACCTGAGCACTCAGGCAATCTGCCCACCTTGGCCTCCCAGAGGGCTAGGATTTATAGGTGTGAGCCACCTCTCCTGGCCCCTCTTCCTTCACTTTAGAGGTTTTAAAATACAGTTTAGAGTGCTAATTCCGACCAAGGATGAAATTGTTCATAATCACAAAGGGCAATTAGCGAAGAGTGTAGAGACATGGCTCTTGTCCCAGTTCCCAGTTCTGCCCTGGACAAACCATGTCCCTTTCTTCTCACTGGATCTCGTTTTCTTAACGGAAAAATAAAAGGGCTGAACTAGATGATCTCCAAGGACCCTCCCAATCATAAAACCCAAAAACATCTTTAATTGCTTTCTGTTCTCTTTGTTACAATATATCTAATTATTCATTGAAGACATTAACTATATTTTCTTAGTAGCCACCATATATGAGGTCTGCCAATTAAGTTTGCGAACTTATCCTAGAAAAAGTGCTACCTACATCATTACTATGGCCACCTTCAAAGTACTCTCCTTGGGAACACCAGTGCATAGTCTACCCTTCAAAGCAATTTTGGAATTCTTTTTCTGGAATGGCCATTGGAGCTGTCACGTCTTATGCCCAATGTCCCAAATGTCATCATGTCTTCCTTTCACTATTTCCTTTATCTTCAGGTAAAGAAAAAAGTCATTGGGGGCCTGATCAGGTGAATAGGGAGGTTGTTCCAATACAGTTATTTGTTTACTGGCTGAAAACTCCCTCACAGACTCTGCCGTGCAAGCTCTTTGCTTTTGCTCATCAGTGAGCTGCTTCAGGACCATTTTTGCACACACCTTTTTTCATGCTAAGATTCTCAGTTAAGATTTTCCTGTTTCTAGCCAGGCATTGTGGTGGGTGCCTGTAGTCCCAGCTAGTTGGGAGGCTGAGGCAAGAGAATTGCCAAAGCCCAGGAGTTGGAGGTTGCTGTGAGCTGTGATGCCACATTACTCTACTGAGGGTGATAAAGTAAGACTCTGTCTCAAAAAAAAAAAAAAAAAAAAAAAAAAAAAGAAGAAGAAGAAGAAAAAGAAGAAGATTTTCCTGTTTCTCTACCGATGTTTACTTGGTCCTCTGTGCTTCTCACAGTCAGCCAACACTTTTGATGCACAATTCAATGCATTTTTGCAATGTTTTCTTCAGTTCTGCTCATTACTTGATGCCCTCCCTTCATTGGTGACACTTTCTCTCCTCTCAGAAAAACGTTTAATTCATCTGTACACTGCCATTTTCTTCATGGCATCATCACCATAAACTTGGATAAACATGTCTCTGATTTCACTTTCACTCTTGTCAAGTTTAACAAGAAATTTAATGTTTGTTCATTGCTCTAATTCAAGCTCCAACATCCTCCTGATGGCACACAAAAGCAAACAACAATAATAATGAACTCAACAAGACACTGCCATATGTTGACCCTAACATGGCTGCGAGACACTGACATATCAAGGTTATGAAACCTGACCGAATTGTTTGTACAGTGCTGCCTACATAAGCACAAGGTGGCAAGTTGATGAACTTAGTTGTCAGACTTTGTATGAATGTTAGAGTTGTGCACTGAACAAATCCAGAGGGTACCGTTGATGTTATAGTCCATATAAACTATACTCCTACTTTGGGTGTTATGCAATCTGAAGAGCCATACTTAACAGCCCTGCTATGCTCTTCAATTTTGGAAATATTTGAGATTTCACCTTTTATCTTCTTAATATCCATTACTTCCTGACCTTGGATTGCTATTAGCAGAGATGAAACTATATTAATGTGTGATACTAACTGACTGAAGTATTCTCTTACTGATTTTTTTTCTTTGAGACAGGGTCTTGCTCTATCATCCTGAGTAGAGTGCAGTGGCATCAGCCAAGCTCACAGCAACCTTGAACTCCTGGGCTCAAGCAATCCTCAAGCCTCAGTCTGCCAAGTAGCTGGGACTATAGGCTAATTTTTCTATCTGTAGTAGAGGCAGGGTCTCATTCTTGCTGGTCTAGAACTCCTGAGTTCAAGTGATCCTTGTGCCTAAGCCTCCCAGAGTGGTAGGATTACAGGCATGAGCCACTGCACCCAGCCCTCTTATTAACACTTAATCGTAAACATGAAATAAGGACAGTAATGTTATTATTAATTGATATTTATAAATATTTATTGATCACCTATCATGGGCAATTAATTAATATTTGATTAATTGATCAAATATTTATTGATCGCCTATCATGGGCAAGACATTTGAAATGTATTATTATATTTGTTCCTTACAAAATTCTGTTAGGTATGAATTATTATCCTTATCTTTGGGCAAGAAAGTTGAGGCTCAGAGGACCTAAGTAAACTGCCATAGAGGTGGTAGCTACAGCTAGAATTGGATGAGACAAACACCTAATTCTAGCTGTAGAAAAACTCTTCCTCTTTCAACTCCACTTTCAATGAAAGAACCTTCTAAATGCTTTCTGATCCCCCTATAAGCCTGACATACTTGTCACACCAGTAAACAAGTGCAAATAATTATTCAATTAACTGCAAACAAAAATAATGTGGTAATCTCAGCTACTTAGAAGGCTGAGGCAAGAGAATGAGCTATGATGCCACAGCACTCTACTGAGGGTGACAAAATGAAACTCTGGCTCAAAAAACAAAAAGAAAAAAAAAGAAGAATGTGACATAAACACACTAAAAAAGGCAGCATTCTCCAATTTTTGTTCTAATGCTATTACCAACTAGATATGTTGCTTACCTCTCTGTGGGTCTCAGTGGGTCATCAGTCAACTGATGTTTTGGGACCATTTTAGGATTTTTTTTTTTTTTTTTTTTTTTTAGACAGAGTCTTTCTTTGTCACCCTCAGTAGAATGCCGTGATGTCATAGCTCACATCAACCTCCAACTCTTGGGCTCAAATTCTTTTGCCTCAGCCTCCCAAGTAGCTGAGACTACAGGGGCCTGTAACCATGCCTGGCTATTTTTAGAGACAGGGTCTTGTCTTGCTCAGACTGGTCTCAAACTCGTGAACTCAGGGCAGTCCACCTGCCTTGGCCTCCCAGAGTGCTAGGATTCTTTTTTTTTTTTTTTTTTTTGAGACAGAGCCTTAAGCTGTCGCCCTGGGGAGAGTGCTGTGCCATCACAGCTCACAGCAAACTCCAACTCTTGGGCTCAAGCGATTTTCTTGCCTCCACCTCCCAAGTAGCTGGGACTACAGGCACCTGCCACAACACCCAGCTATTTTTTGGTTGCAGCTGTCATTGTTGTTTGGCGAGCCTGGGCTGGATTCGAACCTGCCAGCTCAGGTGTGTGTGGCTGGCGCCTTAGCCACATGAGCCACAGATGCCAAGCCAGATTCCTTTATTTTTTGCATTTTTTTTTTTTTGGCTGGGGTTGGGTTTGAATCCGCCACCTCTGGCATATGGGGCTGGGTGTCCTAGTCCTTTGAGCCACAGGCACTGCTCCCCACCCTGTTTTTTTTTTTTTTGCAGTTTTTGGCTGGGGCTGGGTTTGAGCCCATCACCTCCCGTACTGCAGTATATGGGGCGGGCCCCCTACTCCTTGAGCCACAGGCACCACCGAAGATAAAAGTTATTTTAATAAGGTCTTTTTAGACAGATTTCTCTCTGCCTCAACTCCCAATCTCTGGTGACAAGAATGTTTCTTTTCTCCCAGATTAGGGAAGGCATCTTTCACATGGAAGTTTATCTCCTGTTTCCAGGAAGAAAGGGGGAAGTCAGAGTGTCCTTCTTGCACCTGCTGTTTTTCAAGTACCTTTAGCTTAAAACAATCCTTTTGCAAAAGGGCCATATTTAAAGGTAGCATATTCTGGCATCCCTCAAGGGCATGATGACCTGGGGCTCAGACCATTACCAGGTAAGCCACCAAGATTCACAGAAGTGATAGCCAGTGATGAGGATGGTGGAGGTGGGAGAGGATGAATGTGTTTGTGGCCCAAGACCAACTGCAGCTACAGGGGTGTAGTTCACCTCATGGATCTCTCCCTTCTCAGACAGCCACATGGGACCTATGAAGCAGCTGCTCCCAGGCATATAAGGAGAAGGGGATCTGAATGAAGCAAGACTTGGGCCCTGGCCACGGTGAGAGTGTGCTGCTTAGATCTTCCTTCAATAGTGACCCTGCCACCAGGTGTGTAGCACTGACACCCTTCGCTGCCATGCCTTGGGGATCCACTGCAGCATTTGAACTGAGGCCATGCTCTTTCTAGGCAGCCCAATCCAAAAACTGGGCATAGTGATTATGGCTTTCACATGAAAGCTATAACCCAGTTATAACC
>CAUYPK010134885.1:0-42109 GCA_963574355.1 Loris lydekkerianus
TTTGTCCTCTGGGTAAATACCTAGTAGAGGAATTATAGGACTGAATGGCAGATCTATTTTTAGATCTATAAGTGTTCTCCAAACATCTTTCCAAAAGGAAAGTATTAATTTGCATTCCCACCAGCAGTGTAGAAGTGTTCCCTTTTCACCCACACCCTGTTAATGATTACCTATTTCTCATAGTCTCCTGAAAAACAAGTCACTTGAATAATATTGGAAATGGGCATTTAAAAGTGGTATAATGAAGTCATACTTGGTGACACACATCTGCAGTTTCAGCTACTGAGAAGGCTAAAGCATGAGGATCACTTGAAGCCAAAAGTTTGAAGCTGCTATGAGCTGTGATTACACCCGTGAACAGCCACGGAACTCCAGCTTGGGCAATATAGCAAGACCCTGGCCTAAAGAAAAAAATAATAATATTATATATAAAATTGCTTTGTACATTCCACCTGGTAGTTTTACCAAAGTTTGTGTGGTTAATCCTCACTCCAGACTCTTAATGTCTCCTTTTCAAGGACTCCTTGTACTCAAATATTGTTATACCCTGAGATTTTATTATTGGCCTTTGTTTGTTTTAGCATTATAAATAATTCCAAAGCTGATTTTATCTATTATGATATCTCCAAATATCACTTATTCCTGATGGCTCCCAGTTTTTGTCACTCTGTGTCTTTGCTCTGATTCTCTTCTTTCTTCTAAGCATACATGTGGTGAGATGGTGCTCCCTGACTTTGTTTAAGTCACACCTGGCTTGTAAATGGCATTGATCAGTAGAACGTTAACCAGAAGAGACATATCTAACTTCCAGGCAGAAGTCTCCAAAAGACAGTGTCAATTTTACACAGTTCTCTTCCTCTGAAAGACCAGGAACCCTCCTATAGGCAATTATTCCTTCATTTGATGTCTGGGAATGTACAGGAATTGTAACATGAACAGGATGTAAAAATGTTCTTTTTAAGACACTAAGATTTTAGGCATGTTTCTTCCTAGGCTAGACTGTTGGGCTCACACTGCCTCATGTCCAATTTGTTTTACCCCCAAATCTCATCATCTTCCAGTGTTCTCCACATTTGTTTAATAACACTGCTATTCAAATAGTTGTCCTAGGATCCACATTGGTTTTCTTTATCACACCCATATCTAATCAATCATAGAATCTATTCATTCTAGCTCCTATAAATACCTCTATAACCTCCACATTCAATTTTAACTGATGCTGCCATAGTTATTACAAACCCACCCAAGTTAGCTTCTAGATCTTTAGTTTTCCCCCCTCCCAGTCAGTCCTTCATACAAATGCCACAGTTAGGCTTCCTACAACATAAAGCTGATCACATCACTTCCCTATCAAATATGATTCAAAAATTTTTTTTTACTCCAGTTTAAGTCCAAAGATGTAGATGGCATACAAAGCTCTTCCAGCTACTGTCTCTGGCTACCTTTCAAGCCTTATTTCTGTCTTACACACAGACTCTAGGCTCTAACAGTACTGCACTCCTTGGATGAATACCCTTTACTGTCTCCTAGTTTGATGTTCTTTTCCATATTTTCCTCTCTTTCTGAAATGATCTCCCCACCCTTATTGCCCATTTTACTCCTTACCCACTTTCCAGCTTGGAATCAGTCTTTAAGGCCAGACTCAACTACCACCTCCCCTATGAAAACTCCTTGGGCCGCAGCTCCCTGGCCTGTAACAAGTTAGGCAACTCTTTTAGCCTATTCCCTAACAGTTCCTCAACAAGTATTTTTATGTGCCTCTATGATATTAATAAAAAAAAAAAAAAAAAAAAAAACTAGGAAGGAGAATTTAGCTGCTAACAAACACATCTTGAATATATTATAATTATTTACTTATGTATCTGTCTACTCAGCTAGACTGAAGCCAGCTCATCAAGGTCAAGGACCATTTCTGATTAATGTTTGTATTCCATAAACTAAGCATGAACATTATTATGTTCTTTAATGTACTTGTTGACTATTTCATTTCTTTTTCTTGTCTTCATTCTCATGTTTGAACTATGTGATGTCCCTGGCACTGGAGTATTCCAAAGATAATTATGTGATTTTAGTTGCCTCTTGGAGGCTAGTTTGATTTCTCTTGAAAAGTTAGCTAAGAATGGAAAAAAATCTACCAATTCATGTTTTAGCAGAAAAATGTTTATATCTCTATAGGGTCTAAATATTTTTTAATCATTGTTCATCTTAGTGCTCTCAAATCGAAGTCGAAATCTAAAGACTATAAGTTGTTTTTAAATTGCATCTAGTGAGACTATTTTTAAGACTAGAATGAAATTCATTTGGAGTAGTTAACCTCCAATATACCATGATTTATCAGTGTATTATTCTCTGGGTTGAAATAATGGGTGCTATTTAGCATCCACACCAGATGAATATAAAAATAAAGCAAAAACCCTCTCCATGTCACTACTGATTTCAAAATAACATCCTTCTAAAAAAAACGTGAGTGGAAGAGGAGTTAGAGATGCTGGTAGCATGCTCCAGTTAGATTAGTCTCTGTGTTTTAGATGGTGGATACATGAAACTGTAATCAGGCTAGGTGTTGGAAGAGGTAAATATTTAACTAGAAAACGCTACTGCAAATTCCCAGTAGGACAAAAGACAAGATGATATGTATGTTGAATTGATATATGGCATTCTACTGCCACAAGATTTAAAAAACTACCCCAACTGGATTCAATGGGATTCTAGACTTCTCACTTCCATTTCACATCTGCCAGCCTTCCACAGAGCTTATCAGAAGCCATTCCTGCCACAAAATTTCTTGAGCCTGATGCAATAACTCCTTTCAGAACATTTTCACCAAGGTGATCCAAAACTTTAATTCAGCATATCTTAAATGTTTTGTGATTTAAAGCATCTCAAAACTTGCCTTCCCTCCAGTAAGAGTGATAAGAAAGGAAGTGGATTTGCATCATCAATTATCTAACTTCAGGCATTTTTCAGTTCTTAATATTTATTTAAAAAAAAAAAAAAGATGACAGGAAAAAGGAACTAAAGCAACCATTTTAAAAGAATGGTGTTGGTATCATATTGTGATTGAAACTAACCTCTCTTAATAAACCATTTTATTTACTTTTAGTGGCAATTAACCACAGAGAAAATGCTAGGCAAAAACCTCTGTGTTGTGTTTGTATATGTGTATATTTAAGAAAAGTAAATCACAGGAGAGTTAGGCTTTTGGAATCTTAGGACAGCCCAGTGGAAAGAAGCACAAAATATACTGGCCAAATGATCTATGCGAGGGGGACTGCTGCCTAGAAAACAAGCGGAAAACATCCACATGTTTAGCAAAGTGATATTCTATGTTATTTTAAATTATGAAATTATTTTTCAACATTCTATTGGGAAATAATAGTTATTTCCTTTAAATGATCTTGGATACCCTGAGATATTTTATTTGTCAAACTCTTAATATTATCCACTTCTCTGGGTTCAAAATTGTTAAAAACTGGTGGAAGTATGTGTTTGTGAATGGTACTTGTGCTTTTTCAAATGTTTCTCTGGTAATTTTATGATTCTGGTGCAGCCCCTTTGCTAGTCTGACTCTCCTACTCATGGACTCTAATCTGTGGATGCAGCTGAGTTTTTCCATAGACTGCTGCTGAACAAGAAGCTAACCATGAATTCCTATGGAGAATGAAACATGTCAATGAGAATTCGAATAGCCATAGGGAGCTACAGTAATAGTCTGCATTTTTGGAAGACTGATAAATTCTACCATATAATAAATTTCCAATCTGAAAATCAAATCACGCAAGGGGTAGACAATTCTACTATAACATAAACAGTAAAACTCACTACCTATTAGAAAAAGGGAGGCCTTTGATTTTGAGATATACAGACCTGTGTATACCTAAATTATATGGATAAAAACATCCTCTTCTCACTTTGTTTTACCAATATACCAACTTTAAAACACTTATAGGAAAAATTTAAAATATTTATATATCTGGACTTTGTCAAGTACAATCCTAACTGATTTTTTAAGCTATTTTTTCTAACAGTTTTGTAATACTTATTTAGTCCTACTAAGTTGGTTTAGAAATACAAGTAACATAAATAATCAATGCAGAAAAAGATTCAGAATAAGTTTCCTGTGTGTCTCCACATCTCGCAAGGGAGGCATTCATGTCCCTCTGTTAATTTGCTGACAATGGTGTTGTAGTATAAGCAACCTGAGAAAATAGAGATAGTGTCCTCCTCTGGAGCAAACACAGGTATGCTCACTGCCAAATAGAAAACATTCAAGTTGCTTAAACTCGGCTCCATTCCTTAAATGAAACTCAATGTGTACGCAGAGATCATTTTGGCACTCTAGGGCTTGGAGCACCCAGCTCAGAAATAAGGATACTCTGGGTACTATAAATGCTGTTACAGTAATAAACTGTCCTTTGTCCCTGACCCAGGAGGTGCACGAGCATTCATAAAATGTCAGGCAAACTTACTGGCTTACAAGTAGGGTAAACTCTCAGACTGCATGATTTCTAAGCAATCAGATATATCACATTGAGGATGGGTCTCAAATGACTAGTAAGACTCAGTACAGGTGAGTGATGAACCTGTCAATGTGTCAGGTTAGAACAGAGGTCAGCGAACTTTTTTTTAAAGGGCAAGATGGTAAATATTTTAGTCTTTGAAGGCTAAACATTCTTTGTTGCAACTACTCAACTCTGTTGGTACATTATAAAAGGACCTATTGACTCAAGACTTTCAATACAAATGAATGATCATGACTGTGTTCCTTTAAAACTTTATTTATGAACACTGAAATTAGAATTTTATAGAATTCCATACATCATGAAATTTTATCTTTTTAAATTTTTTCCAACCATTAAAAAAATTTAAAGCCACAATCAGGATGTACAAAAACAGGTATCAGGCTGGATTGGGTCCATGAACCATGGCTTGCCAATGCAGGATTAGAAATACACTGCCAAATAAATATTAAATAAACCTATTACCTATTAGGGTGTTTTTTTTTTTTTGTTCTTTCTGGTGCAATTGATCTGAAAGGACCATAGGCAAGTGGAAACTTTGGGACCAAAAATGTTTTTGTGTGCAGAATGTAAAAATTATGTCTTCAATCCTCCAGTTTCCAACCTCAGATTCTTAAGGTGCTCAGTTTACCTGCTGTCCTATTGTCCGTGCTAAGGAAAGGTACCACTGCAGAAACATTAGCACTTAACTTTTAGATTTCCTTTAAGAAGTAAGGATTTTAATTATCTTTGCATTATTTTCACATGTATTCTTTAAGCCTCATTTTACCACCATCTTCTATGAAACCCATTCACCAACTGGCATCAGATCAATACTTAGTTTCTAATACAGGCAGTCCCCAAGTTACAAACATCCAACTTATGCACAATTTGCCCTTACAAACAGAAGTCCGCAAGTTATGAACATCCGACTGATGTATGGCTTGCACTTAGGAATGGAGGCTACTATTGGTACTGGGCAAATGTACCTATCCCAACTCATACAAATTTACCTTAGAAACTAACCTCCAGAACCTAGCTCGTTCATAACAGATGTACCTATCCCAACTCATATAAATTTACCTTAGGAACTAACCTCCAGAACCTAGCTCGTTCATAACCCAATGTACTCCACAATGTTTCAGGTTCAGAAAAAGAAGAATTAAAAAAAACAAAAAAACCCACTTTTTTCTGTATTATGTTAAATTTTGTGGTTCACTCAGAAGCCAAAGATCACTTGAAGTACTCTGACAACTTAAAGCACCTAGAACAGTGCCTCGCAGATACCATGGGCTCAATAAATGCTGGCTATTATTAATATTTTTCTCATTGGAGTTTGACTGAAATTCACCTGAACCAAGTCATTTAGGCTTTCACATTTCTATCATTTATTTACACAAACAAGAAAGCAAAGCATGCACCAATTTGCATAATGCTTTAGGCTGAATTTGGATTGATAGTTATGTGAAATGTGCTTTGGTGGAAATGGATAACTGTTCCTTCTTAAAGGAAGGAATTTATAAATAATTAAGAAATATTGAATGAGTGAGTGAATGAGTAAAACCATCACAATCAACTTGACCTTAAACTTCACTGTCTGAACCAGAACGTAGGTTCCAGAGGGAAGGTTTCATACAGATAATAACTCTGGGTAGCTGTGCTGCACTGTTTAAATTATGAAGCATTTTTCTTTAGTCCTGAACACACATTAGAAGTACAGTATGACCAAACAAAACAAGACCCCACAGTTTGACCCTAATCAACACTAAATAATATCCCTCAGTGAATACATTATTTAATTTGCTATATAATAGACACCGAACACTATCAAGCTCAAAAGTCAATGCTCCGATTTGCATTCTTTGCACATATATTTCTTCACTCTAGACAGTATTTTTGAGTCAAAACTTTATATTTTTTATAGGTCTGAAAGAAACCTTTCTTTTGCAAATCAATGTTAGGCTAATAGCATTAATAATTTGCCAAGAGAAGAGTGAAACCCCTATAGTAGCTTGGTTGACAACAAACTTTGATAATTTCTCAGGAAAGGTATTTCCTGTTGATCATTAAAAGCCAAATTTTGAGTCACTTCCCCCTCTGGATTAAATAAATGCTATTAGTTTTTCAATTGTGTATAGTAAATATAGATTTCAAGACTTGTTTGTCTGCATTTCTTAAAACATTTATGAACATTGAACAGGCGAATTTGTTTTAAGCATATTTTTTCATTTGAATACTTTCCCCAATGGTTTTTAATATGGGTACTGTTCATCACATATTGAATAAAGCAACTTTTACTTTATTTAATGTCTTGACCCAAATCACATTGTCTCCATAAATATTTTACATCCTGTGTGCAACAAAAGTATGATTACCAAAGTCATGTCTGCATTTGTAGGTAATATACCATAAAAAATGGATTATTTTTCTCTTCTCTTGTTTTTGAAAGAGGGAATTGGTGCTTATATTTGCCCAAGTGGGTTTTTTTTTTTTCTATTTTTCTCTTTTTTTACACTAACTAGCTCCTTAGGGGTAAGATGTTGGGAACATGGGTCTGTGCCAAGTTAATATCTCTATAAAATTCACAACAGAATGAGAAAATATTGCTCACTTTATTTCTTTCTAGCTGCTTTTCCCTGAAAGAAGAAATTTTGATACTTTCATTATCCTGATAGACAGAATGGAACTATTCTATGACTGATGGGGAAGAAGTTCCTGCTATTCAAAGGAGCAAAGTAAGATCAAATAAAACTCACACCTTTGTTTGTTTTGAGAACTAGCAAGCATCTCACCTTTTAGCACCTTACTTGTGACACTTTAAAATTGGAGAATTTCATACAATTATCCATACTTTCAAAATCTATTTAAAAGAATTTTTAAAAGACAAGATGGTGTGTAAATTCTATAGATTGCTCTTTGCTTCCATAATATTAAAAGTGAAGATATACCCTAAGAATGAAGACGCATGAATCCTATGTACTCAGTTTTGATATGAAGACAATTAATAACAATTAAGATCACAGTGGGGGTGGGAGAAGGGGAGACCAGAGAGAGAAAGAAGGAGGGAGGGGTGGGGAAAGGAAGAGCAGAGAGAGGAAAGGAGGACATGGGGTCTTGGCGTGTGACACACTTTGGGGGGGCAAGGTACTTTACCTAACAAATGCAATCAGTGTATCCTGGTTTCTTGTGCCCTCAATGAATCCCCAACAATAAAAAAAAAAAAAGGTTATTGAGTGCTAACAAATGTGCCAGGCACTCTTCTAACCAGTATATATTTATTAATTTGTTCATCTTCACAACTCTATGAAACAAGCATGCTGTTATGATCCCTATTTTCTGTGTAAGGAAATCAAGAGAGTAAATAGTTTGCCCATGGTAACATGGTGCACAAGTGGCAAGGCTGCGAGTTAAACCTAAGTCTTTCTGGCTAGAACAGTAGGGCAGCTTTGAGGTGAGGCTTGATCCAGCCAAAGATCTCAGCAAGGATCTGTTCTTCTTGATGTCTCCTCTTTGCTTTCGCTAATACTGAACTCACCCTAAGGACAACCGTGGCTGTCAGCAGATTCTCATGAGACTTGCTTCCTCATTCACATCTCAATTCCATGCCTGGATCCTGAAATCCACTGTGATTGGACTATCTATAGTCACATGCCCATCTCAGAACCAATCCACTGTGTCCCAGGGGACCAGATAACGTTACTTGGCTTATGTAAAGAGAGGAGGGTCATCAGTCTCATACAACCCCAAAGTTAAAAATGAGAGCAAGAAGTAGGGGATAGTAGGGGGACCACACCTATGGAGCACATTGCAAGTACAAGTTGGATCTATCATGTGTAGAACACAAATGTCCTAATTCTATAATTGGGTAAATGAGGTGAAAGTTATGTTGATTAGTATGATGTAAGCATTCCAATTGTACAAATAATCAACACATTGAAAATGGCATAAATGTATTTATGATCTACGTACAAAAGAATAAAAAAATGAAAAAAAATGAGAGCAAGAGAGATTCATTTCTCCAAAACTTCATGGTATTATTTCTATGAAGAAGGGGGAATGGATTTGGGCAGCCCGAAACACATCTACATCCTCACAACTCACATGCACAATAAAACATTTTGAAATGATCATTCAGAGGGAAAAGGAGGCTTGATTTGGGGGTGGCTATGCCATAGCCTAGGCAGGAAGCATCTGGTTCTTCCCTCCATGACCCCCCAGGGAAGGAAGTCTTTCTGTCTACACCCTCACCCCAAGGTGGTGGCGGGGTCAGGAGGAGGGCACACTCAGGGTGACCAGAGCACATACTGGGGCACTTCCTGCTGAGTAAGGAGCCCCTGCTGGGGACAGGAGAGATGGGCCCAGGGACTGGCTCAGAGAGCAAGTGGCCTGGCTGGGCACACACAGCTTCTAAGAAGCCCCGTGACATCCCCACCATACTACACAGTGACCTCTGGGGCTATTCTTGCAGCCTGGGAAGCTCTGACTGAGCCTCCCCCTTCACCATCCCCCCTTCCCATATGTCCTTCTGCCAGGCTAGGGCCTGGATTCTCTAAGATCCCTCTGGGCTCCAAGCCTACTTCTTGGCAGCCTACATGTTCAGTCAAATCATTAAAATGCATCTGCAACAGATTAACTATTCCGTTACTATCATAATGGACACATCATTATACATTTGTCCAAACCCACAGAATGTATACCAAGAGCAAACCCTAAGGTAAACTGTCTGTTGACTTTGGGTGATACGGTGTCAAGACAGGTTCATCAGTTCCAACAAATTACCGTTCTGGTGGGGAATGGTAATAGGGGAAGCTGCACATGTAGGCATGGGGTGTATCAGAAACGATCTCTCAATTTTTCTGTAAACCTAAAACTGCCCTGAAAAATAAAGTATATTGGCCTGCAGCCAATAAGGCTCCTTCCCACCTCAGGGCCTTTACACTGGCTGTTTGGTCTGCCTGGAACACTCTTCCCCTACAATCCTACAGGGCTCCCTCCTTCACCTTCAAATATTTGCTCACATGTCACTTGCTCAATGAGGCCTTCCCTGGTCACCCTAATTAACAACCCAATCCTCCTAACTTTGCTCTCTTTTCCCCAAAGCAACCATCAACCTTCTAGCATGTTTCAGAGTTTATTTCTATTGTTTATTGTACATCTCACAGCTGCACCCTTGAGTATCAGCAACAGGAGATGGAGATTTTTGTCCTTTTTTGCTCACTGCTATTTCTAGCACTTTAGACAGGTTTCTGGCATGTGGTATCTGCTCAATAAATAATTGCTGAATGAATGAATGCGTGAA
The DNA here is from genome assembly GCA_963574355.1 of Loris lydekkerianus. Classification (NCBI taxonomy): domain Eukaryota; kingdom Metazoa; phylum Chordata; class Mammalia; order Primates; family Lorisidae; genus Loris; species Loris lydekkerianus. The sequence continues at coordinate 9,799 of CAUYPK010134885.1, forward strand.
TGGAAAAGGATTTAAAATTATAACGATGCTCCCTTTTGCATTCAATTTTTGTACTTTCGAGCCTAAATAAATATGCTGAGAAGGGATCTTAAACATTCTCCCAGACACAGGAGAATGTTCATGAGAATGTGCATGTTCATGAAGAAACATCTATCAGGAAGGAGGCTTGACTCACCACAGGTCTCTTCCCCCTCAGCACAGGGCCTGGCACAGAGAAGGTGTTAAAAATGTTTCTCCGGGCAGTGCCTGTGGCTCAAAGGAGTAGGGTGCCGGCCGCATATATAGAGATGGTGGGTTCAAACCCGGCCCTGGCTAAGAACTGCAAAAAAAAAAAAAATGTTTCTCCAGCACACAAATGATCAGGAGAATGCAGAGGTGGGAGAAAGTGGTCTGCTGGTGAAACAGGGTCTCTAGCCTGTTGCCCAGGCTAGAGTACAGTGGTGTCATCATAACTCACAGCAAGCTCAAACTCCTGGGCTCAAGCAATCCTCCTGCCTCCGCCCCCAAGCTCGGACTACAAGTGGGCACCACCACACCTGGCCATAGCTTCCCTTGACCTTCAGCCTCTGCTTCCATTTTTATTCCACCCACTCCCTCTGTCATTATGGGACCTTTCTCATTTGTCACCCTCAGTCCAGGTTTACCCACTCTCCTCTCAGTAGCTGATGGGATCTTCTCAGCATAAACTGACTCTTTGACCCTAGAGGGCTCCCTGTTGCCCTTGGGATAAAGTCTAGATTCCTATGTATGGCAAGAAGCTTGCCGAGGTCCCCACCAAATTTTCATGCTACAGTCCAGCCTAGCTGATTATCCACCTCCATTCAGTAACTTAAAAACAATCTTCTACTTCTGGGCCTTTGTTCATGCTGTTCCTCTATCTGGAAGATTCCTCCTCTGCCTGGAAGACTCTCATACTACACCTAAGATCCCTCCCCCTGCCAGCTCTTAAACTTTCAGATTTCCACTCAGCCCTTCCTCCAGGAAGCCCTCCCTGATTTCTTCTACCCTGGGGTAGCTCACCCCCATAACATACACCACATGTATTCCCATAGCCCTGTGTTTGCCTCTGTCTTTCATTGATTCATTTATTGAACACATACTTGGACTAAAAGGTGCCTCTTAATATCTCTCTGATTCCATCTTTCCCCTCTATCTCCTTTGCTCTCTGCCCAGCCACATAGGCCTCTTTGCTGTTCCTGAATACACCAAGCAAGCTCCTGCCTCAGGCCCTGTGCACTTTCCCACTTCTAGGTATCTCCTTTACTTCCTTCAGGTCTCTGCTGAAATGTTGCCTCATCAGAGAGGCCTTCCCTGGCACCCCTTCCCTCAACCCATCTAATAAAGCACTCCCCACCACACTCCCTCACTCTTCACCCTGCCTAATTTCCTTCCACAGCACTTGTTCTTACCTGACATTAGGTAGGAACCTAACCTACTGTCTTTACCTGTTTATAGCCTGTCCCTCTGCTAACTGTGAAGGCAGCGATGTCACCCATCTGGTTCACTGCCGTATCACAGTGAATTTTACACAGTATCTGGCCCACAGCAGTCCAGATTTGGTGAATAAATAAATGAGGTAATCTGGATCAATGTGACTTGGACTAAGCCATGGGGACTCAGTCCCCCAAAACCTAAGGAGTTGTCCCTCCTGGGTCAGGTAGGGACATAGTTGGTAGGATTATAAATTAGTATATAATTCCAACAGCAATATCTACCTACCTAAGGATCAGTTTGTCAATAGCTCTCAAAATGACAAAGGCATTTAACATTTGTCATGGCAATCCCGCTTTAAGAGGTGTGCCCTAGTGATTTACCTAGTGTAAAATGTGACATTACAACAGGCTTATAACACCCAAAGACAAAAAAACCACCCAAATTTCCATAAATTATGGTCTACACAGCAGAATACAATGCAGTTGTAAAAAGAATGAGGAGATAAGACACCTATAACCAAAGGAAAAAATAGATAATTTGCACTTCAATGGTAAAATAAAATTTTGTGTGTCAAAGGACACTATCAAGAAAATGAAAAGGGGCAGCGCCTGTGGCTCAGAGCAGTAGGGCGCTGGCCCCATATACCGGAGGTGTCAGCTTCAAACCCAACCCCGGCCAAAAAAAAAAAAAAAAGAAAATGAAAATGTAACCAATAGAATGAGAGAAAATATTTACAAACCATGTATCTGATAGGAGATTAATATCCATGATATATGAAGAACTGTTACAGTTCAACAATATATTTTAAATGGGCATTATTTGAATAGAAATCTATCAATAAAAAAAAAAAAAAGGAACATATACAAATGGCTAATAAGCACATGAGAAGATGCTCTATGCTGTTAGTCATGGGGGAAATGTAAATCAAAACACAGGGTAGGCACAGTGGCTCACTCCTGTAATTCTGGCACTGTGGGAGGCTGAGGCAGAAGGATCAATAGAAGATGGAAGTTCAAGACCAATCAAAGCAACATAGCAAGACTCCACCAAAAAAAAAAAAAAAAAACAGAAAAATTAGCCAGGTGTGGTGGTGCACACTTATAGGTCCAGCTACCCAGGAGGCTGATATAGGAGAATTGTTTGAGCCTGGGAATTTGAGGTTGCAGTGAACTCCGATGATGCCACTGCACCCTAGCCTGAGCAACAAAACAAGATCCTTTTTCAAAAACAGAAACAATGGCTTAGCACCCGAGGGTGGCGGGTTCAAACCTGGCCTGGGCCAACTAAACAAGAATTGACAAATGCAACAAAAAATAGCCAGGCATTTTGGCAGGCGCCTGTAGTTCCAGCTACTTGGGAGGCTGAGGCGAGAGAATTACTTAAGTCCAACAGTTTGGGTTGCTTTGAGCTATGATGCCACAGCACTCTACTAAGGGCAACACAGAGAGACCCTGTCTCACACACACACAAAAAAAAAAAATAAAGAAAGAAGAAAAGAAAAGAAAGAAAAAAAAGATACAAAAACAAAAGAAACAACAAACAATAAGACACCAGTTCATAACCATTACGATGCCTATAACCCAAAATGGAAAATAATAAATATTGGCAAGAATGTGGAGCAACTGGAACACTCACAAATGTTTTATATACCCACATTATTGGTGAGTATATAAAACAGCATAGCTGCCATGGAAAACAATGTGGCAGTTCCTCCACAAATTAAGCAGAGAGTTACCATTTGATCCAGTAATTCTACTTTTAGGTATATCCCCATAAGAAATAAAAACGTATGTCTGCACAAAAATCTGTACACCAATGTTTATAGAAGCATTACTCAAACAGCCAAAAAAGCAGAAACAATGTAAATGTCCACCAATTAAATATATAAACAAAATGGGGTATATCCATGAAAATGGGATGGTATTCAACCGTTTTTTAAAATAAAGTCCTAACACATGTAACAACATGGATGAAAACATAATACTTGGTTAAAGAAGCCAGATAAAAAGACTACATATTATACAATTCCATCATATGGAAATGTCCAGAAGAAGCAAATCCACAGAGACAGAAAAGTAGATTAAATGTTATCAAGGAAAGAAGGAAACAGAATGTATCTGCTAACGGATATGGGGTTTTTTAACTGAAAATGTTCTAGAAGTAAATAATAATGATGATTATACACAACTTTGTGACTATACTAAAAACCACCTAATTGGGGTGGCTCCTGTGGCTGAGGGAGTAGGGTACTGGCCCCATATACTGAGGGTGGTGGGTTCAAATCCAGCCCTGGCCAAACTGCAACAAAGAAATAGCCGGGCGTTGTGGCGGGCACCTGTGGTCCCAGCTACTCAGGAGGCTGAGGCAGAATCGCATAAGCCCAGGAGTTAGAGGTTGCTGTGAGCTGTGATGGCACAGCACTCTACCAAGGGCAAAAAGTAAGACTCTGCCTCAAAAAAACCCCAAAAACCCACTGAATTATACACTTTAATAGGGTGCACTTCATATGTTAAAAAGAAATGTATATTTCATTAAAAAAAGATAAGCTCTGTACTGCTAGGGCAAGACTGAACAACAAAAATCCAATAGCAGAATAGTGTATGGAGCCTTTGTGTAAAAAGGGGGAGGCCAATAAGAAAATATACTATTTTTTTAATTGAGATACAGTCTAATTTTCTTGCCCTTAGTAGAGTGCTGTGGTGTCATAGCTCACAGCAACCTCAAACGCTTGGGCTGAAGTGATACTCTTGCCTCAGCCTCCCAAGTAGCTGGGACTACAGGTGCTGGTCACAATGTCTGACTAGTTTTAGAGACAGGGTCTCACTCTAGCTTGGGCTAGTCTTGAACTCCTGACAGGCACACCTGCCTTGGCCTCCCAGAGTGCTAGGATTACAGTCATGAACCACCACGCCCAGCCCAAGAAAATATATTATTTAGCCTGTCTTTATATAAAAATACTAGAAGGATACATAGAAACTAATAAATAGTTACTTGGGCTTAGAGTGGAAAAGGGGTGGATGGGGCCAGGGCTGGGAGCAAGACCTCTCAAAGACTTTCATATCATTTTTATTTTCAAAGCATGTATCTTATGCAGAAAAAAATAAAATTATTTTTAAAAATATAAGTCAGATCATGTTGTTCCTTTATAGGGAAAAGTTGTCCCCATCTCATTGTAAGTATAAACCAAAAACCCTATAATGCCTTTCAGGGCCCCCTCCATCTGTCCCTGACCCCCCTCCTCTCACTATCCTTGTTCAGATCTGGAATATCAGAAGCATGTTGTTATCTTGCTTGGAACAGTTTGCCCACAGGTATTTGTGCAGCTGACTCCCTCATCTCCTTTAGGTCTTGGCTCCAACAGCATTACCTTGAACAGGCCTCCTGGGACCTCCTTCCCCATCTCCCAGGAGAGCAGGAATTCTATTGTGTTCCCTGCTATTTCCCTAGAACAAACAGTGCCTGGGCCAAGTTGGTGCTTAATAAACGTGTGCTGAGTGAATGGATGAAGAAATGAGGCTGTCTATTTGTGCATCACCCATCTGGCACCGGCCACTGGGGGGGATTTATAGAATCTAGGAATAGCTAGCCCCCCCCACCCCCCATCCAGCTCCGGGACTCTGGGACACAAGAGGAGAGCTTTGGAGGGTGTTTCCCTGAAACCTGAGATATAGCCCCACCAAAGCAACCACCTCCTGCCTTAAGCCCCTGCTTAAAAATACAACTGCGTAGTTGATAAATGAAGCAAGGCCGGCCAGCTTCACCAGAACTCACCAGGACTTGGGCAGCAGCCTGTCCCTAACATTTAAAGGTGACTTTTCCTTCCTGAGAAGAGGTGTGGGAAGAAAATGGGAAGAGAGAGAGTGTGTCTGGCTGGGGACAGTGGCTGCCCAGAGCAGGACTGCTCAGGAAACATCCAGGGAGGGACTGGTAGTCGAGAAATCCAGGACTTAAAAACAGCAGAGAACCAGGGCAGGATGGAGCCTCAGAAAGAAATTCTGGAAGATTTTTATCTCCACCTCCCTCATCTCCCCAGGCACCTCTTGGGTCCTTCCACAGCCTCTAGGCCAGCTCCTGTGTGATCACACTCCATGGAATTTGTGTGAGCAGTGATTGTGTACTTGATAGTCAGCCAGACTTGGGGTAAAACCCCACAGCTGTCATTTACCTGCTGAAGTATTAAAATCTTCTATTCATTCCAGAAGCATTCATTCAGCTTCTCTACCATGTGCCTGCCGTGGATCTGTGCTCAGAGGTTCCGCTGTGAACAAAGCAAATCTCTGCCCTTAGGAGTTTGTTTCCTGGTAGAAGAAACAGGAACTGCAAGATCAGTGCTCGTGACAAACGCTGTGAAGACAAAACGGGATGATGTCACAGTGACTGGAGGGGTGGTAACTTTGAGCAGAGAGGTCAGGGGGGCCTCTCTAAGGAGGCATCATCATTGGTTATTAAGAGTAAATGAAATGTTGCCCAGCGACTTCCTGGCCCATTGCCTGGCCGATATTAGTAAGTACTCAACAAATCTTACAGTGCCTCTTGTTATATTCAGAGGAGAAGATGAACTCCAGACGAGATAAGGGAGACTCGAGGTTTCCCCTGGGCACACAGCACGGATCTGGCACATAGGTGATGTACTTTTAACCTCTGCACATAGTAGGGCTTGATAAACTGCTGCTCCACTGTCAATTGGGCCCTCTACAGAGCATTGTATGAAGTGCCCACCAAACGCTTCCTGGCCGGAGCCCTGGCCTCGGCCTGGCGCCCTTCCCTTGAGCACAGTAAGCACTTAACACTGCGGCATGAAACAGTGCCGGTTTCTGGACCCGGCCTCGGCCCATTGCACAGGCCGGGAAGCCCAAGCCGCGCTTGGCCCAGACTCGCCGCGGGTTGCCGAGGGCAGTACTCTGGCGCCGGCCAGCGGGCAGAGAAGAGTAAGCCAGGACTTGCCTCCGCCCCCCGCTTCTGCGCCCAGCTGTGGCCCAGCCCCCGAAGCACCGCTGTTGGCTGAGGCTCAGCGGCCGCCGATTGGCCAGCGCGGTTCCGGCGCGGACTCCGATTGGCTATGACGCGCGGCCGGGCGAGGCCCCCGCCCGCCCTGCCGCCGCGCCTGGAGCAGGCAGGTCATTGGGCGGTGTGATCTCTCCACGATTCCGCGGCCCTGCCGCCGCCGCGCCGCCGCCGCCAGCAGAGCGCACCGGGCTGGCCGGGCGAGTGGCCATGGCGGGCGCCGAGGACGGGCCGGGCCAGCAGCCGGAGCTCGACGAGGACGAGGCGGCGTATTGCCGGCGCTGGGGCGCGCAGCACGCCGGGGCCCGCGAGCTGGCTGCGCTCTACTCGCCAGGTAGGACCTCCCGGCCCCCCTCCAGGCCTGCAGTCAGCAGCCAAGCTGTGGACAGCGACCCCGGGTCTCCTAGATCAAAAACCCAGCCTTGGGCCCGGATGCGGAACTCCAGCCCTGGCTGCTAACTTGGAAATAGCGCCTCCAGGTTCAGGAACCCCACCCCAGCGTCCTTTCCAAACCCAAACCAGAACCCTGGCCGTGAGGCTTCCTAGCTGCAGAAATACCCCCCAGTTCAAGAAATTACCAGATAACCTCCATGGGTGACAAACAGAGCTCCTATCATACTGGCAAATCCGGAATCCTATTCCCCCAGGGCGCCCTCGACTGCAGTGAGCGCCCCTAGACTTAGGGACCCCCGCTCCAGAACAGAGTAGAAGCCCACGGCAACCCCGCAGCTGTAAGCGCTGCCCTGGCCCTCCTAAAAGTCACACCTTATCCCAGCTCCTTAGATCGTCAGTCCACATCCTCCTGACTCCTCTGCGCCCTCAGCCAGGGCCCTGGGCTGCAGTGTCTTCACCCTAGTAACCTGAATATCAGTCCCATCTGCTCAGGAAACGTCAACTCAGGGGCTCCCTGCTGCAGAGTATCCCCCACACCCTTTCCCCAAGTCTGCTACTGGTCTCATCTTCAATGGTTACCTACGCACTCCTCTACCCTTCCCAGGACCCTCCAGTGAGAACATCAGCCCTCACCCAGTATTCCTGGACCCTCAGAGATGAGGGGACTGCAGATGCCCCAGTTTTCTCTGCCCGACATCCACATATTAGCCCTCACCATCAGGGCTTGGGGGTGGAGTCCTCAGATTCCCCAGAACAAATCACAACTTGGAGAGCCTGTCTGCCCCTTTCCCACAGGCCTTTAAGGTCTACCCCTACCTTCTTCCTTTGTCACTAGTCATGCTCCAGCAAGCACCAGCCCCCACCCCCTTCTGTGTGAGCTCCAGGAGCTTTGTCACCTGGTCCCTGGAGGTCCTGTGTTCCTAGAAGGTTAAGGAAGTGCCTTTGAGAATCCAGGGTTAGGAGACTGGAGGGCCCCTCTGACTGAGAGTCAATCTCACATCAAGCTTTATTTTTCAAACATTCCAACTTATTTCTTTTTGCTTTGGGGCAGCCGAGTGCACAGCCCTTGCCTTGGGTGAGCCTGGGGCCACGGCCACCATGGCTTCCTTCCCTGGCTGTCCTGGGTTGGATGAGTCTCTGCCTTAACTGACTTCATGACCTTGGGCCATTTGCTTTTCCTCCTTGGGTCCTTGATCACTAGTTTCTGTGTGTGATTTTTCACACCTGACTTGAGCGCCTGATCCCTGCTGCCATGGTTTCTTCAACCTATACCCCAAACACCCAGCCTGTGGGCACAGAACCTTGTGCTCTCCCTCGGACAGGCCACGGTTGGCATCCTGACTCTGCTGCTTAGCTGTGTGACCTGGGCCAAGCCATTTTTTCCTCCTCTAAGCTTCAGTTTTCTTACTTCTGCAGTGGGCACAGGTAAAGTTTATCTGCCCTCTAGTGTTGTTAGGAAGAGTCACTTTGGTGCATTGCTTGGCATTCATAGGTGCTCGCCATAGTCTGACTTTGCTCGCCATGCTGCCTCACCTGTATGGCCCTCAGACTTCCCACCTGAGAATTGAGGGTAAGGGTTCAAAGGTCTTCTTCTTTGATGTTTAGTACCGCCTACTCAAGTGTACCCACTTTCAACCAGCCTAAACCATTCCAGGCATTCTGAGCCTCCCCAGGGGACTACTATCTCCCCACTCCATCATAATTTCGAATCTGTCCCTTTCTGGTTTCCACAATTGCCCCTCACCTTCTGAAGAACAGCTGTGTGGGAATCTGAGACTACACACAGCCTTCTGGTGCCCCAGACCTGTAGTCAAGGCTCCTTCTCCTCCAGACCTGGAAGTGGGCAGGAAGGGAGGGCCACTTGGCACTTGCCAAGCTGGTTTCTTCAAATTTCTTCCTTTCCAGAGGCCTCTGTTTGCTTCTGTGTGACCTTGGGCAAGTACCTTGACCTCTCTAGGCCTGACCTGTAATATGAGGGCCCAGGCCCAATACACATTGAGCACTTACATTCTAGACCCTGGGGGCAGAGCCATGAACAAGACATAAAAAGCGATGCTGATATTTTGGTAAGGAGACGAGCAATAAACTCAATAAATAGGGGAAATATCTCATATACCGAACAATGGCAAGCACAATAGAGCAAATAAATAGCAGGAAAGAAGGAGTGAAATATTGTAAAAGGGGTGACATTTTAGAGAGGGAGCAGTTAAGTTTCCACTGAGCAAGTGACATTTGAACAGAGACCTGAAGGGAAGAATCCATGAGCATATCGAGGATTGGTCCAGCCCAGGGAGGCAGCAAGTACAAAGGCCCTGGGGTAGGAGTGTGCCTGGCATGTTCTTGGAGCACCAGGGAAGCCTGTGGGCTGGAGCACAGGGAGCAAGGGAAGAGTGGGAGAAATTCCTGGGTCCCAAGAGTTGAATTTTTGAGATTCTTGGGGACAGAGGTGGTTTGGCACCATTAACAGTTGACAAGGGTAATTAATAATGGCAGTTAATATAGTGGACATTGTTGAGCACTGACTGTGTGCCAGGCATTTTCCTCACATTTTATTCTCATTTCCTCCTCACTACAGCTGTCTGGGGTGCACCCTGACACCCCAATTTGCAGAGCAGAAGGCCAAGGCCCCTGTCAGTCCCCCACACTTGTTCTTCTAAAGCGTGTCCCAGTTGGGATGAGGCCCATGCCTCCACCACCAGATGGGCACGTCAGCAGGGTTAGGGACTATCTCTCTGTTGCACTCACCTGAAGTGCGTACTACCCAGCCCACCTTTGGAGCACAGCAGGTCAGCCGCAGACCAGAACTGGAACACAGGGTGTGGAGGTCCTAGGTCCTGTGTTCTTACTCTTCACTGTGGGAATGAGCCAGCCAGGGGTGGGTGTGCAAGAGGGGAGCAAACACTCCACACCAGTGGACCAGCATGTGTGCAGGCTCAGGGAGGGATGCAGAAAGGCAGCATGTTGCGGAGGGAACGGAGTGGGGTAAGGCAGACAGGTGGCTTCAGCTTGATTCTTCAGCCAGGAGTCCCAGGAGTTGGGACTTGGAAGCCATAAAGGGACCTACTCCAGGTTTGTTTTGCAGCTAAGCCCACTTGGTACCAAGTACCAGGGTTTGTGATGGGCCTAGCAGGCTTGACAAGGTCTCTCCCAGCTGCACACATAAGCCACAAGGTGTCCAGCTTCCTAGGAGATGTCAGCCAAAACCTGGCCATGTATGCCAGGTGTCCCTGAAGGGCCCATCACCACACCCTGGACAACTATGGATGTCCCCTGCCCTAAGGCATACAGGGACTCAGTGTGGGGTGAGGTGGGGGGTGTCAGGAGTAGTGGGAGTCCTGGGCTCTGGTCCCAAAGCAGCTGAATGTTCAATCCCCCAAGTGGGCCTGACCAAGGCCAGAGGCCCCGCTTCCCTGGCCTGGTCCTGCGACACTCTGGGCTGAGTTTTCTGACTGTCCTTCTTTGCCCCGCCTGCTCTCTGCTCATGCTCTTTCTCTTGTCTCAGTCTCCCTCTCTCTCCTGTTCCTGTTTCTCATCTTTCTATTCCTCTGATTCCTGCCCTCTCACTGCCATGTGTCCCTCTGTCTCTTGTCCTCTTCTCTGGTCCCCACCCTCTCTCAACATCTTATCCCCTCATCTCTCTGAGGCTGAGGCCATCAGAAGTGCAGGTTATTTGGCACTTGACCAGAACTGGAAGAGTCAGGCCTGAAGCCAAGGGTTTGGCTGGTGACCAGAAGGCAGGAAGGCAGAGGCCTGGCCATTGTCCTCTCCCTGCTATTCCCAGCCTTCCAGGCCCACCACTGGAGCATAGTCCCATCCCCAGGCCATAAGCCTTCACTACTGTGACTCAGCCCAGACTATCAACCTCTGCCAAGCAAGGGGCTGGCCTAGGAAATGGCCTCAGGGCTCCCCCAGAAGACAGCCCAGGCCTTGTTGTGTCTCAAGCAACCCCTACCCCTCACCTCGGTCTGTCCCTTTGTAAAGTGGTATAGTTTGGGCCACTTCACCCCTACAGGCCCTGCCACGCTAATGGTTAATGCTGTGACTGTGACTTTGATGACCCTAGGGTGACTTTGAACAAGTCACTTCAACTCTCTAGGCGTAGTTTTTTCCTACAAAGGATGGGACAAATGGTCCCTCGCTCACAAAGTTGTGGCGGGGGCGTCACTGAACTCACATTTAGCCCTGTGCCCGGCATGTGCTTAGTGCTCAGTGCAGGGCACTTATTATATATGTGCTTTTATGGATTAGAATTGAGGCATTTGGTCTGCAGAAAGATCCAGGTTCCAGAGGCCAAAGAGAAATGGAACTTAGATGAAAAAATATTTAGATTTCAGGGACATTTTGCATAGTGTGGGGAGAGAGCTGGGCCATCTTTGGTATCAAGGACAGCCTTGAACATCCAGGCTAACTTGCCCATTTATGAGTCTAGGATCCAAACCCAGCTCTGAGCCTCAGTTTCCTCATATGGAAAATGGAATCACACTTTTCCTTCTTTGAAGGACTGAGACTTGAATGAGATACTGTGCCTTGGGCACCAAAACTCAGATGACTATAGGCGCCCCGCCAGGGCTGTCTCCAAGGGAAGCTACCCAATGTGAGGCCACATTGGAAGGGAGAGGACCAAGGAGAACCTGGAGCTTGTACCCATTAAATGGGTGTAGCCACTGCTGCCCAGAGCCCTGTGTTCTCAAGGGAAGCCCCCTCAGGGCTGTCTGCTTCTGAGCCAGGAAACTGGGAATTTTATGTGATTTTAAAATACTGTTCTTTTTCTTTTTTTTTTCCGTAGAGACAGTCTCACTTTATCGCCCTTGGTAGAGTGCCGTGGTGTCACACAGCTCACAGCAACCTCCACCTCCAGGGCTTAGGCGATTCTCTTGCTCAGCCTGCCAAGTAGCTGGGACCACAGGCGCCCACCACAACACCCGGCTATTTTTTTGTTGCAGTTTGGCCAGGGCTTGGTTTGAACCTGCCACCCTCGGTATATGGGGCCGGTGCCCTACCCACTGAGGCACAGGTACCGCCGTATTGTTCATTTTTTAAAACTGAGCAAAACATGCAGGAGGGAGCCAGTTTGCAATATGTGTGATATGGGCCATGCCCAGTACCCCAGCATCTGATGGGCTTCCATGGGTGTCAGCCATTGATACCAGAACCATTATTTGATCATGTTGCTATCAGCTCTGCCCACTTTCTGTTCCTCCTTGCAGACAGGCAGGGTTCACCTGTCCTTTACTTCCCACTACCTCTCCTTGTCCCCCAGCCCACCCCCTCAGGGCTGTCTGCTACTGAGCCCCCAGTTAGCCACAAACAGAAACTGGAGAGGGGAAGGCCCTACTGGGCCTGATGTGGTGATCCCTGGTGGAGGCTGCTGGGTCAGAGGCACCTGGCCTGAAAACAAGGACTAGGAGCCCTAGGCCTGCTGCTGCTGCTGCTGCTGTTTGTGACCTCTGTTGGGGTCCTCATCCCTTCTGGGCCTCAATGTTCTCTTCCGTAAAGAGGGGATCTAGGGCATGGGACTCTGGCATGTCCCTTCCTGCTTCTGAGCCTTGCCCTTTTCTCCAAGCGTGGGTAGGGCAGCTGTCCTGGTTCTGGTTCAGGGTGGGTTAGGAGCAGTGTGCTGTTGTGTGGCCTGGACAAAGTCCTCACCCTCTCTGAGTTTCAATGTCCCTGTCAGGACAAATAGAGAGCCCAGTACTTCCTTCCCAGGGGGCATTGATGAGGGGCATCTGGAGACAAAGCCTTGGCGTTGTCCTTTAGGATCGTAGCTGGGGATCTGCTCGGTCCACATGCATTTATTAAGTACCAACTGAGGGCTAGGGCCTTGATCAGCCATCCAGGCCTCCTGAGTTCACATCCAGGTAGGGAAAGACAGGCAGGAACAGGCCACAGTCCTGCATGATGGGCCCCATGCTAGGGGAGCACAGGGGTCAGAGGTGGCATCGTGGATGGCTTCCTGGAAGCAGAGGTTTCCAAGTTGAGATCTGCAGGAGTGGTCGATCAGCCAGGTACAGAGGGAGTGAAGGGAACAGCATGCTTAGAGCCTTGAAGAGAAGAGAGAGAGATGTAGGAATAGCCACCTCATTATCTCCTCTGACCCTGACCCCTTATTAGTCATGCACTAGTCCCATTGGATCCCATTGCTTAGTGGGTGTGGGCTCCTGACACAAGTGTTGCCAGGGCAATAGGGTGGAGGTGAACAGAGGGAGGGACCAAGGCAGCCGGAGAGGACAGAATGGAATAACAGCAGGGTGTTAGGGGCCAGACCCTCTGGCCATGGATCCAGGTCAGTCATGAATTAGCTGGGTGGCCTTGGGCTACTTGCTGGATCATTCTGACCCTTAGTTTCCTCATCTGCAAAAGGGTATATCACCGGGGCTGGTGCCTGATACATAGTAACTGCTTGATAAATGTTAAAACACTAAAGCTAAAACTGTTGTCATTAAAGGTCTCCTATACTTTTGGGAGTGGCTGTCTGGGGCATACCTAGGGCCTAGTCATATGTTTTGTGTCGTCCACATGATGTTTTTGTATCCTTTTATTTTTTTATTTTCATTTCCAATTAAAAGGTTTTGGTATGATTGTGCATGCAAAAGGAACAAGTGAAAGAAAGGCCAGTTTCAACATATAATGACTGTTTTTTGCACATATCTGAATGTACTTTGCTTTTTGCACGTACCTATATGTCGTGGACATCTCTCTGTGTCAACCAACACCTTCGGGCCTTTGCCTAACTGCAGAGATGCCTTGAACTGAATTCATTTGGCTGATCCCCAGGTGGTGGGCACTCAGGTTATTTCCATGTGAATCAGTTTGAGTTTTGACACCTCAAAACTGCAATGAGTAAATCAGCTTGTTCATGCTTACATGTCTATTAAAAATATATGGCTCTCTCAGCTTTGTAGCCCAGAAAAAGAGTATGTGGCAACATTTAATAGGAGAGATTGCATCCCAAATCTGATGTCTGGCTTCTCTTGAGATTCCGAAGCTCTGGGCTCCCCTGGCCTACACTCCTACTTTACACAGTCAGCCAGATAGTAGCCAAACTTCTAGAAACCCCACTGTCCTCAAGGCCCTGCTTGTCTGTAGCCTGCTTGATGGAGGTTGGGCCAGATCTGGACCTCGGGGATGAAAAGACTCTCCCTCCAAATATTTGCTTGCAGAAGGGGACAGGTGATGGCATGAAGATTCCAGTTATTTATTTATTTGTTTGTTTTATTGAGACAGAGTCTCACTTTGTGGCTCTTGGTAGAGTGCCATGGCATCATAACTCATAGCAACCTCCAACTCTTGGGCTTAAGCGATTCTTTTTACAGGCACCTGCCACGCCAGGCTTGTTTGTTTGTTTGTTTGTTTGTAGACACGGGGTCTCACTCTGGCTCAGGCTGGTCTCAAATCTCTGAGCTCAGGGCAATTCACCCGCCTCAGCCTTCCAGAGGATTACAGTCATAAGCCACCACGCCCAGCGGATTCCAGTTTAAAAAAAAAAAAAAACTTATTAAAGTTCTCTTAGGTGTCTCCAAAGAGAACCCAAAAGGGCCCAGGAGGACCAGAGTTCTGGTTGTCTTTGCCAGAGAACTGAGATATACAGGGCCAGCTTCATGGGCGTGTGACCTGTGCACAGGGGCCTGCTGTCTAAATGGTCCCATTCTTGAGTGTATGACCTTGTGCAGGCCAGAGGTCTTCCCTTTTCCAGAGAAGGGAAAATCTTCTCCGGGCCTCAGTGATACTGTCTATAGAATGGGTAGGTTGGGGCCTTTCCTTCATGGGAGTCTATAAGCTTAGCTTGTAGTTGGCCCTGTAGACTTGTTGAACACAGCCGAAGAACCGCCATGGGCCCCAGCTCTGCCTGGCTTTGGTCCCCTCCCACCCCCTTTACCACCCGCCCACACTCACTTCTCGCCTCTGCTCCCTGCAGGCAAGCGCTTCCAGGAGTGGTGCTGTGTGGTCCTGTGCTTCAGCCTCATTGCCCACAACTTGGTCCACCTCCTGCTGCTGGCCCGCTGGGAGCATACGCCCCTCGTCATACTGGGTGTTGGTGAGTGCCTGAGGCTTTGCTGCCTGCCTCAGTTTCCTCAGGGGGCCAGGGACCTACCTAACACATGTGCACGTGGTGGGAGGCGAGTAAACGTGCCCTCTTGGGTATAGGTACATGCTGTGGGAGCCCATCCCCTCCCCCATCTCAGTAAGTGACATCTCCTATGTCCTGTCACTTGGGCCTAAAACCTGGACCCCATCCTTGGTTGCTCTCTTGTTCTCATATTCCACATCCAAACATCAGCAAATGTTCTTGGCTCTACCTTCAAAATTTGTACAGGATCCAGCCACTACTCCCCACCCCCACTGTCCCCACCTTGGTCAGCCACCGTCCTCTCATGCTTGACTTTCTCAGGGGCCTCCTCCCTGGTCTGCCTGCCTCCACCTTTGCCCCATCATTCTGTCTCCACACAGCCCGAGGGATCCTGTCAGATCATGCTCTTCCAGTGTTCCCACCTGCATACTCAGGTAAAACGGCCCCTCCTCAGGCTTCCTCTCAGCCTGCCCTCCACTCTGTTCTTGCCATGCTGGCCTCCTGGCTGTGCCCCACCACATACTGACACATGCCTCCCTCAGGACCTTTACACGAGCTATTCCCTGTGCCAGGAACTCTCTTGTGGACACTTCCATGATTTACTCCCTCATCCAAGTCCCTGCTCAGAGGTCATTTCCTCACAGAGGCCCTTCCTCATCGCCCCTCAAAAATAGCAGCTTAGGCTCAGCGCCTGTGGCTCAAGCAGCTAAAGCGCCAGCCACATACACTGAGCTGGCAGGTTCGAATCCAGCCCGGGCCCACCAAGCAACAATGACGGACAACCAAAAAAATAGCCAGGCGTTGTGGCAGGCGCCTATAATCCAGCTACTTGGGAGGCGGAAGCAGGAGAATCACTTGAGCCCAGGAGTTGGAGGTTGCTGTGAGCTGTGATGCCACGGCACTCCACCCAGGGTGACAGCTTGAGGCTCTGTCTCAAAAAAAAAGTCAGCCTAGCCAGGCACAGTGGCTCATGCCTGTAATACCAGCAGTCAGGGAGGCCAAGACAGGTGGATTGCTTAAGCTCATGAGTTTGAGACTAGCCAGAGCCAGAGCAAGACCCCATCTCTAAAAAATAGCCAGGTGTTGTGGCAGGCACCTATAGTCCAGCTACTCAGGAGGCTGAGACAAGAGGATCACTTGAGCCCAGGACTTTGAGGTTGCCATGGCACTCTACCCAGGGTGACAAAGTGAGACTCTGCCTCAAAAAAAAAAAAAAAAAAAAAAGCCTCATCACATGCTATCCCTCCACCCCTGTCACTGTTACACAGTGTATTTATTTATTTATTTATCATGTCTTCCCCCCCATTCAAATGTCTGCTCCCTGAGGGCAGAGTTTTTTCGGTCTGTTTCATTCACAAGGCAATACTCAATATTTATTCAATCAGTGAATGAATGAATGAATGACAAAAGTGCAGTTTATTCCTATCTCCTGAGTGTTTTCCTGGGTCATTCCTTACCCATCACAGCCTGGGAGATAGATACTAAGGTTGTCCTCATTTTCCAGATGAGAAAACTAAGGGTCAGAAGAAGGGTCAGAGTCATATGTCTTGAGCCAGAAGCACAACATAGTTCTTAAGATAGCGTCTCCACCCCAGGCCCCGGATGACTTGGTTTCTTTCTCTCTACCCACCACTCCTTCTTCTAACTTGGGCACTCATCCCCTCCCTGTCCTGAGCTCCCAGGCTGAGTGTACAGCGGTGCCCTTGGTCCCTCGTGGTCCACCCTAAAGGTTCAGCTCCTACAATCTCATTAAAAAGCATTCTGGTCACCTCTGCTCAGGCCAGCTAATTGAGCCATTTGGGCCTGGGGTGGGATTGGGCATGTTCTGGCGGTGCTGCACCTGCTGGAGGGGAGAGAGTTTTAACCTGTGCAGTGCTGGGGAGCCCAGGCCCTGCCTATAGGAGCTGGACATACCTCCTGCCCACCAGACCATTGGCCAAGCCTTGCACCTCAGCCTCACTGGTCTTTTAACAATGAATGTTTTTTGAGCACCTACTATGAGCCAAGCCCCATGCTGGGCTTCCTTCACTCTTTGTGACAACCTAGTGAGGCGGTTCCAATCACTATTCTCTGAAACACGAAGTGACTGTCCCATTGGTCAACACTCCAGCATCAGCAGAGTCTGGGATCCAAACTCCAGACCTACCTGTATTCAGACCACATACTCTGCCTCTAGGAGCTACACAGTTAATATCAGGAGGGAAGGGGTTCTAGCCAGCAGGCCCAGCTTGGGTGAAGGATCAGGAAGATCAGAGCCCGGGTGTGTGCTGTGCAAGCTGGTGGGGTGAGCATTCAGTGTGGGTCACTACCTATCTTCCTTGGTTGAGACCTGAGCTTCCAGCCATGGCCCAGTACATGTCTAGCTGCCAAGCCACCAAATGTGGTGCCAGCTCTCCCGTCATGCACCTTCGCCCCTGGGCTGATAAGAGCAGACAATCCCCTGATAGTGATGTTTGCATAGTCCCTAATCGATTGAATGGCTGCTCTGATTTGGGTGTTAACACACAAGTGGTAAGGGCACTGTGCCAGCCTGCAGAGCCTGCCCCCTATTCCTCACTATCTCCCCAGGATTCCAGTGTCCCAGGCAGGCCCTGGAAATCAGGGAAGACAGAAGCACAAAAAGGTATCAAGTCAGTAAACACAGACACACATGACTTGCCCCTGGGAATTAAAATTAAGATAAGAGAATAGGCAGGGAAGCCCTCTCCAAACAGATGACATTTGTTTAGAGACCTGAAGGAGATGGGCAAGGGGCCCATACAGATTTATTGTGGGAGCTGGGAGGGCATTCTGGGCAGAGGAAACAGGAAGTGCAAAGGCCCTGAGCCTGCTGTCTGCCGCATGTGTTTGGGGAATAGAGAGGTCAGGGTGGCTGGAGAAAATTAATCAAAATAAAAGGAGTTGGCAGCAGATCAAAGGCAGTGGGGGCACATGGTGTAGGGCCCAAGGGCTGTGGACACGTGGTTTTATTCTATAGGCTGTGAGAAACCATTGGTGAGTTTTCCACGGGGAGCTGACATCATCTGATGTTACAAAGAGGGTGGCCAGGGTTGGGGAGGCTCGGGAGGAGGTGCCCGCAGTGGCCAGTTGCATTGAGGTAGTGGCCCAGACCTGGGTAGGTCAGTGGCAATGAGCTGACCAGTTGCAGACAAGCCATGAAGGGTGAGCTGCCAGAGTGAGCTTCCAGATCAGCCGTGGAAGCAAAAGAGGGAGGAGTCAGTGGCAACTTTCGGATTTATGGCTGAGTGATGAGAAGGATGAGGTCATTTTTGACAGAGCTGGGGAGAGGGCAGAAGAGCTGGCCAGGGGAGAAGCCCAAGATGCCTGCCTGCTAGAGCACCCAGGATGGGCATCTAACAGGAAGTGAAAAGTCCAGATGTCATCTGTCAGAGGCTGTTGGGGCACCCAAGGGGCAGAAGCAAGCTGAGAAGTGGGAAGAGGACCGGAGATAGCTGCTGGGGCCAGGTGAAGCCTGTGATTTCCAGAAGACTGGGGATCAGCCATGGAGCAGACTAGTAAGATGGGGCAGCAAAGGGACTGCCAGATTTGGCCACATGGAGGTCATTAGGGACCCTGACAAGGACAGTGTCACGAATGAATGGGTGAACAGATGCATGGCACAGCAGGCACAGTGAGTACAGAGGTCAGTTTCAAGGTCAGAGGGATCATGCAGCCTCAGGTCATAGCCCACTTGATAGGTGGAAGTGGAGAGTTTGGATTTGATTCTGAGCTGGAAGGTGGCAGAGACAGGATTTGGACCCAGGGCAGATTGTGAGCCAAAAAGGCTATGGACTTGCCCTCAGTCGTGTTCACTTGCATCTGTCAGCCAGTCTCCATCTCCACACCAGGCCCTTGAGGTGGGTAGGGTGGAAAAGTTCCAGCTGGGTGACCTGTGGGGAACCAGAGGCCCCTGGCTCAGGCCTCAAAGTCACTTATGAGTCAGGGTAGCCTGGAGTGAGTCATCCCCAGCCCCTTCCTCAGCCCAGTGCTGTGCAGGGAGGGGCAGTAACTAGGCCGAAGCTGCCCCCAGGGAGAGTCAGCTGCCAGCCACCCCCAGAGCTGGGACAAAGAGACTTCTGTGTGCCTGTCTGCCACCACTGTTCCATTAAAGGGGCATCAGGCAGCCAGTCCTAGGAACAGCCACCAGCAGAGGCCTAAGGGATCATGGAGCTAGAGATCATGGAGTCTCCTTGCCCAAAATAATTTCTGATATCTGTACAAAGCACATATCCCTTCGCACTCACTCAGTAGCCTGAAAAGGCCAGGTGCTGCTCATTTGACAGATGGCAAGACTGAGGCTGAGAGAAGGGCATAATACTTAGGCACCCCAGCTGCAAGTGGGATGTCCTCACTGAGTCTGAGGGCCCTGCTGCAACCCATTTTATCCATTTCTGGGTAAGGGAGGCAGGTGCTATTAACATCCCCACTCCCCAGACCTGGCCACCAAGGCTCAGCCGCCTAAGTCAAATCTCCCTGCTGGCCCTAGCAATGGTCTCTGGCTACTAACCAGCAGCTCTAACTGAACCCTGCCACTGAGTGACTCCAGGCTGGCCTGACCCTCTTCCGAAAGGTGGGATGCAGTGGGGCCTGTCACTGTGACATGAAGGGAGATAATGCACTTTACAAAGACAGGCTTTATTTTTTTAGAACAATTCTAAATTTGCAGAAAAATTGATCAGATGGTACAGAGAGTTCTCATATATCCCCTGCACGCACGTTCCTCTTTTATTAAATCTTACAGCTCACCCTCGTTGGGTACATTTGTTCCACTTCTTTTTTTTTTTTTTTTGAGACAGTCTCAAGCTGTGGCCCTGAGTGCTGTGGAGTCATAGCTCACAGCAACCTCAAATTCTTGGGCTTAGGCAATTTTCTTGCCTCAGCCTTTCAAATAGCTAGGACTACAGGAGCTCTATAATGCCTGGCTATTTTTTTTGTTGCAGTTATCATTGTTGATTTAGCTGACCTGGGCCAGGTTCGAACCCACCAGCCTCGGTGTACGTGGTCGGTGCCCTACCCACTGAGCTAGGCGCTGCCTGTTCTAATTCTTGTACCAATGTGGATACAGTATTATGAACTAAAGTCCAGCGTTTACTCAGATTTCCTCAGTTTTTACCTAATGCCAGGAAAATGGTACAGGCATGGTGCCATTTTCAACACATCATAGCAAAAGTATACCCTGCTGATGTGACTTGTCTCACAATCTGAGCTAGCACACGTCAGGTTTGTCACTGTAAAGGGACTTCCCCCCCCTTCCCTGCTGTACCATCTTTGGGAGGAAGTCACTGTGCATAGCCCACATTAGGGAACGGAGATCTGAATACGCTTTTAAAACTCCTGGTGAAGCACCAGACACACAGCTACCATGACCATGTTGTTTTTCTAATCCAGTATTATTTCTGTTATCACCATGTTCCCTTTATCTGTGAGGATTAAGTGTTTAGGATGATTAAGGAGATGTGAATTAAGGAGATGTGATCCATGCCTGGCCTTCTTACAGTTTAGGGATTAAAAGAGATAAAACATTTAAGATGCTGGCTGGACACGTTGGCAATCTGGGGGCCAAGGTGGGTGCATTGCTTGAGCTGAGGAGACCAGCTCAAGACTAGCCTGAGCAAGAGCAAGACCCCATCTCTACTAAAAATAGGAAAACTAGCCAGGCCTTGTGGCAGGCGCCTATAGTCCCAGCTACTTGGGAGTCTGAGGCAAAGAAGATCACTTTAGCCCAAGAGATTGAGGTTGCTGTGAGCTATGACACCAGATTGATGGGGTCAGACTCTGTCTCAAAAAAACAAAACAAAACAACACACATTTAAGATGCTGCCACAGGACCTGGTAGGTATAAATGTTCAATGAATATCAGGATTTTTTTTTAAGTAGCTGATGTCTTTGCCCAAAGGAAATAGGCTTGTGCATGAATGTTCGCTGCAGCCTGATTCAAAATGGTCTCAAAATGGAAACAACCCAAATGTCCGACAATGGCCAGATGGATAAAAGCGTCATGGTACATCCAGACAGTGGAATACTACTCAGCAATAAAAAGGATGGACTGATACCCACGACTACTGGGATGTCTTTAGAAGCATTACACTAGCAAAGGAAGCCCAACCCCAAAGAGCACATACCATATGAATCCATTTATATGAAATGCTAGAATGGGCAAAGCCAATCCATAGTGATGGGAGGCAGGTCTGTGGCTGTATGGAGCAGAGAAGGAGGGGGAAGTAGGGGGAGCCTGCTGAGAAATGTTCCACATCGGGTCAGCACATTATGGCCTGAGAACCGGAAATACTGTGAACCAAGTATTATGGGAATGCTGCCACTCCCATTTGCAGTATTTTCGCTATTGTTTTTGTTTTTAGAGACAAGGTCTCCCTCTGTTGCGCAGGCTGCTGGAATGCAGAGTGCAGTGGCCTGATAATAGTTCACTGCAGCCTTGAACTCCTGGGCTCAAGAGATCCTCCCTCTTCAGTCTCCCAAGTAGCTAGGACTGCAGGCAGGCACCACCACACCTGGCTAATTTTTTAAAATATTTGTACAGATAGGGTCTATGTTGCTCAGGCTGGTCTCAAACTCTTGGCCTTAAGCTTTGGCCTCCCAAAATGCTGGATTACAGGCCTGAGCCCCCATGCCCTGTCCCCCTTTGCTGTTGATCCCTGCTTTCACACTACCACAGCAGAGACTGTGTAACCTGAAGACCCCCAAATATTTACTGTCTGGCCCTTTAAAAGAAGTTTGCCAACCCCTTATATGCTATGTAGGTATAGAGTCTCTGCCTCAACCTAAGGAATAGTGAGACAGGTGTGTCCATATATAGAAAAGCCATAGTGGCATAAGGCCTGTGCCCTCTTTTATATGCAGGTTATATTCAATTATCAAATGAGCCAAAATTTGGAGAGGGGAAGAGGTTTGTCCTGTTCTCCCCAGGAGCCCAGATCTCAGGGACTGCACCCCTGCAGGGCCACACCCCTATGGCATCTAGTCACTTCTCATCTGTAGCTATCTCTCATAGACAAAGCAGAGGTGCCATTAGAGCTATTGGGACAGGGGCTCTGCAGCTACGTCAGCTGATCTCATTATGTGAGTAAAGATGCTGAGGGCCGGAAGTGGCAAGGGGTTTGCCCAGGGTCACACAGCAATATGGTGGCGATAGATGAGGCCCCTAAGGCTTGATCTAGCTTTGCCATACTTAGCCACACGGCCTCTTGTCCCTCCTTGTAGACAGGCAGTGCACACACAGCATCCCATAGGATGCAATAGGAGCACTAATGATGCCCAAGACCAGTGCAGCTTAAGGGCATGAAAGGGTGCTAGCTTGGGATGCAGACAGGAGGTCCCTTTTCTCCCCACTTGACTAGAGGATGGTGGTTCACTTCTCTGAGCCTCTTAACTCATCCAAGAAGTGGGAACAATAAATGAGGCTATCTCCAGTGGTGACAAATACCATGAAAGAAATAAAGCAGAGATGTGACTAAGAGTGCATGACTGGGTGGATGGGTTTGGCCAGGTAGCCAGGGGATTGGGGTGACCTTTGTTCTGAATGAGAAGGCTGAGAAAGAGCCAGCATAGGGTCTGTAGAGCAGGGGTGGAGTGCTGGCTAGAGGCACAGCAGGTGCAGAAGGTTCTGCCCCCTCCCCAACCATACCCTCAACTTGGATCCACCCTCCTTACGTCATCACTAATGGGTGGGACCGCCCAGCCTGCCACCCTACTTTGACACCCTTCAGCCTGTCATTTGGCTTCTGCACAGGTGAAGGCACAGCTGCTATGTTTCCCCACCCGGCCTTATCTCCAGGAATTTGCAGGTGTGTGCATGAAGCTGTGTCATCCGGGCCACACCTGCCATAGGTAGCATTTGTGTGCTGGGTGCTCTGAGGCCTCTGAAGCAGAAATTGTTCTGCATTCAGCAGCTACCCCTTCCTCAGGCCTAGCCAGCAGAATTGCTTGCTGCACACTCACTCTCCTTCCTCAGTCACGAGTCCTGTTCTCCAGGGAGTTGTCCAGGGACTTTTCTTCAGCCTCCACAGGGCCCCAACGGCCTGGTCCCTTGTCACTGAGAGACTGAGGGCTCTAGCAGAACTCAGACCTGGGCCTTGGTCAGCCAGTTCACACAGAGAAACTGAGCCTAGGGAGGGGCAGGAAAGGGGTTCATCCCCTGCTGGGTTTTCTAGCACTCCCCCTGGGACATCCTTCCCCAGTAGATGTGAACTCAGTATCTGCCGTGTGTCTGGCCCTAGAGCTTGGCACACAGAAGGTCTTCACAGAATGTTTGGTTCATTAAGTGACTGAATAACAACAGTAATACATGTATATGCTGAGGGCCTACTATGTGTCAAGCACTAGGTTATTTTACTGAGTTCCTGTTAGGTTCTAGAAACCAGGATTCAGGCATCAACAAAAGAGACTAAAGCTCAGGCCCTTGTGGAGCTGACATCCTTGTGGCCGGAGACAATAAACCAGCAAAAGAGAAGTCAGAGGAGCCAAGTGAAAATACATGTATATGCTGAGGTGCTGGGAGAAAAATAAAGACAGATAGGAAATGCTGGAAGATAAGGTGGTTACAATTGTAGATCAGGTGTCCAAAGAGGACACTTACATAAAGACTGAAAGGAGATAAGAAAGTGAGTTGTGTTGGGTGGCACCTGTGGCTCAGTGAGTAGGGCACCAGCCCCACATACCGAGGGTGGTGGGTTCAAACCCGACCCTGGCCAAACTGCAACAACAAAAAAAATAGCCAGGCGTTGTGGCGGGCGCCTGTAGTCCCAGCTACTCGGGAGGCTGAGACAAGAGAATCACCTAAGCCCAGGAGTTGGAGGTTGCTGTGAGCAGTGTGACGCCACGGCACTCTACCCAGGGCGATAAAGTGAGACTCTCTCTCTACAAAAAAAAAAAGAAAGAGAGAGAGAGAGTTGTGTTGAATCTTGGGAAAGAATGTTCCAGGCAAAGGGAACAGCAAGAACAAAAACTCAGAGGCACATAAGGATTTGCAAGGGCAAGGGAAAAGCCAGTAGGGCTGGACTGCAGTGAGCAGGGAAGAGTGATGGGGGCCTAAGCTAGGGGGCCTCAGCTAGCGGGCCTCAGTTTCCCCATGTGAACAATGGGGGTGGTACATCCTGCTGTTAAGAGGTACATCCTGTGTCACTTGCCATGTGTGACCTCAGCCCAGTTACTTCTGTTCCTAGTTGCCACCTCTACAAAGTGGGAATAAAAGTATTACAACTTCTAACAGAAGGTGAGAATGAACTGAGACCTAGCGCAGAAACCATCCAGACCTGGCTTTGTGCTCAGTAAATGGTGGCTGGTATGTTTTTGTTAGTCATCATCATTCCTAGCTTACAAGAGGAAACTGAGGCACAGAGAGGTTAATTAACACTTGCAGGCTCGGCACCTGTGGCTCAAGTGGCTAAGGCGCCAGCCACATACACCTGAGCTGGCGGGTTCAAATCCAGCCCGGGCCCACCAAACAACAATTACGGCTGCAACTCAAAAATAGCCGGGTATTGTGGCAGGCCCCTGTAGTCCCAGCTTGGGAGGCGGAGGCAGGAGACTCGCTTGATCCCAGGAGTTGGAGGTTGCTGTGAGCTGTGATGTCACAGCACTCTATCCAGGGTAACAGCTTGAGGCTCTGTCTCAAAAAAAAAAAAAAATACTTGCAGAGTCACTGTGCAGATAGTGAGCGCCAGGGTTGGAATTTGAGGCTAATCTGACAGCTCTTAACTCTTGGGTTACACGGAACTTTCAAGTAAATGAATGATGCTGGAATCTCTGAAGGGAACTCCCCTCCAGTTCTGAACAGATTGATAACCAAGGCAAGGAAAAGGCTGCTGGGGGGCAGAATTATCATATTTATTGCTGATAAAAGCTGAGGTAGGGAGGGTGGCTTCTATCTGCAGGTAAGGTACTTCCTAACACCAAACCTACAAAGACATTGCTGCAGTCCCCGGCAGCCCTGTGGCAGAGCAGGCTCCCTATGTGGGGTGAGCCTGTAAAGCAGAAAGACAGGGACAGCCAGCCCCCAACAGGGAAAGGTTGAGCTGATCTGAGCATTCCCAGTTTAGGCTCTCCAGACTCCCCAAGCAGAAGAGTCCTGGCATACCCTCCCCCTACCCAGGAGTGCAGAGGAAGTAAGGGGCAGAAGGGACACGAGTGTTAGGCCTGAAGCTTCATCCTCAGGGAAGGTATGGGGATGTCTGCCCCTTAACAAATGAGTAAATGAGCAGGCAAGTGAGTAAATGAATGAATGACTCCCTCTGGTTAGTGAGGGATGTCCTTCCACGTGTACCCCTTCCCCAGCTCACCCACTTGTTGTCCACAGTTGCAGGGGCTCTCATTGCTGACTTCTTGTCTGGCCTGGTGCACTGGGGTGCCGACACATGGGGCTCCGTGGAGCTGCCTATCGTGGGGAAGGTAGGTATGTGGACTGAGCCTAACTCCTCCAGAAGGAGGTGGGGCTGTATGACTGTAGGTGAGTCTCCTTTCCTCTCTCTGGCTTACTTTGCCCCATTATTCCAACCTATTCCTCATGCCTGTTCTGCAAGACTAGAACAGGAATCCCTTGACATTTTGTAAAAGTAAAAGCATCAAGCTTGGATGGTGAGAGAGCTCTGATATGTATCTGCCTCTCCAGAACTCACTGAATTTGGGGCCCATGTCTTATTTTCCCATTGCCTCCTCTGCTGCATCTCACTGTTTTAATTTAATTTTTCTAGTATTAGTCAGACTTTTTTGGCTGTGATAGAAAATCTAAACTGACTTAAGCAAATAAGGTACTGATTCATGTAACTGAAAATTCAGAGTTACAGCCAAATGCGGCATGGCTGGGTCCAGTGGGAGAGACAGATCGTATTCTTCAGACTCAGTCTCCCTCCATCTCTATCTCTGCTTTCCCCTTATGAGGTAGCCACGATGGCTCCTGGCTGCCTACTCATCTATCTTCCTATCTCCAGAAAAAGAAAACTTCTCCTTTCCCTCCAAGGAGAAGAGGATTTCTCCTTTCCCCTAATTATAGCCAAAGTCCCATGGCTCATTCCCATTGGCCTACTTGGGTCATATGCCTATCCCTCAGCCAGTCATTGTGGCCAGAGAGAAGGAAGGCTCTGATTGGCCAGGCCTAGGTCACATGCTCTCTCTTGGTGGGGGGGGGGCCCTGACCTGTTCAGCCCTGTCAGAACAGATGAGGGATGTCCTTCCACGTGTACCCCTTCCCCTTCCTCTCTGTGCCAAGAGAAGGGGAGGCTGTTACCAAAAGGACAGGGGCAGATGCTAGGGAGACAGATGGTCCCACCTGTTATTGTGAGGGGCCTCCTCAACTGCCTTAGGGTGGGGAAGAGAGATAGAGATTGTCCCCAAGCACCCTCACAGCACAAGTGGGAAGACTGAGGCCCAGAAGAGGATAGTACCCCCCCCCAAGGCCCCTGCCACCATTTCAACTCATCTTCTCCTGTAGCTGCCAGACCTAGATCCTGAAAGTGGGAGGGGTCTGTATCGGTGGCATGGAAGGAATATTGGGGCCTTCTGAGTGGAGAGAACTACAGGAGCAAAGTTGAGGCATGAGCCCAGGGCTAGTGTGTTCAGGGTGTGGAGAAGCGCAGCTGACCACCACGGGCTGACAGATGGGGCTGTATCTCCAACCCCAACCCACCCCAGGCTTTCATTCGACCATTCCGGGAGCACCACATCGACCCCACAGCTATTACACGGCACGACTTCATCGAGACCAATGGGGACAATTGCCTGCTGACACTGCTGCCACTGCTAAACATGGCCTACAAGTTCTGCACCCAAAACCCTGGTAAGGCATGCCAGCTGGTGGTGAGCCAAGAGGGGGCCATCAGGGACAGAGTCTCACCCCACGAGCCTCCAGGGCTTGTGTGTGTGTGTTTGGCTCCTCGTGGTGTTTTAAAATATTTTTAGTCAGTTGTGTCATGAAAATCGGGATATTTGACATAAACATCTAAGTTTCTAGCTTCTCTTGAACAATCTGATCTGGCCACCCTAAGTTCTTGTTTACACCTGGCCTTGCTGGACAGGAGCTGTGGCCACCGTCCTTGTCAGGCTGACAGAACACACATTCTCCAATATACCACAGTCCCCACTGCTCCTTGCTGTCCTCCACCCAACCCACCTTCTTTATTTGCACTGTCTGCCTGGCCGTGAGTGCCTTTGGTTTTGCTACTTTGACCTACTGGAAGAGTATAGGCTGTGAACTCAGTTCTGAGTTCTTATTTTGGGCTTGCCTATTTTTGTCAGGCAAGTCACTTCCTGATTCTTGAGTCTCAGTTAACCTCATCTGTCAGGTGGAGGTGAGAGGCCAGATCCTGTTCTAACAACGTAATACCCTTTGATTCTTAGAGCAGCCTCCCTGTGGGCAGAGGTGACACATTTCCGAGGTGTAGCAGGTGCCATGGTGTCCCTCCCACCAGTGGCTGCCAATAGCTCCCAGCTTCTCCAGAGACTCTCCAGGGAGATCTCATCTCTCCCCTTGGAATAGGCCTGAAGCCAGTGACTGAAAACCCTACACAGAGCCAGTCTCTTCACCTCTGGAGCCATTAAGACCCCCCCAGGGTGAGCTAAGACTCTGCCCATTTTTGCCCTCAGCTGTTCCTGGCCTTGTCTTGCTTCCCTTGTTCCCTGAGATGTTTCTCTGAAGAGACCTGCTGGAGAAGTCATATAGGTAGAAAGCTTTCTCCAGCTCTTCCAGGGAACCTGGACAAAGTCCTTATTCCCATTTTACTGATGGAGAAATTGAGACTCAGAGAGGCAGAGTCACCAACCCAAACCCATACAACCAAGGAATAATTCGAGCAGGGATCTGGCCCAGCTCAAGCAACTCCACAGCCTGCACTCCTGTTACTTGTGGCTCCAATCATCTGCCCACTGAGCAGAAGGGGAGCCTGAGGCCCAAGGGGATCTGAGCTGCCTGCAGCTGGGAGGGAGATTGGGAGAAGTCCTGGGTGCTTGTCCAGGGGTGGGAGCTGCCCAGGGGAGGTTGGTAGTAGTCCTCCACCCCACATGGGGCCCCTCTGCTCCATCCTGCAGAAGCCCTGGAGCATCTCTACCCCTGGGAGTGCTTCATCTTCTGCCTGATCATCTTCGGCACCTTCACCAACCAAATCCACAAGTGGTCACACACATACTTCGGGCTGCCACGCTGGGTCACCCTCCTGCAAGACTGGCATATCATCCTGCCTCGTAAACACCACCGCATCCACCACGTGTCGCCCCACGAGACCTACTTCTGCATCACCACAGGTGCAGCCACAAGTGGCATGGAATGGGCTCTCCCCACCCCAGCTACCATACCAGCTGTGAGGTCAGGAGGGCAGAGGTCACAGCGGGAGGTCATGTAGTCCTTACCCTCCCAGAATAGTCTGTCTAGACATGTGTTTACTGAGCACATACTGTGTGCTAGGCACTCTCCTCGGTGTTGAGGACACCGCAGCAAAGCCCTCTCCCTATCCTCATGGCATCATGACTCCCAGCTACCCACCCATCCAGCAGATACTGAGTCCCTGCCTCATGCCAGGCACTGCTGAGGGCTTAGGATCCAGCAGTGAACAAAACAGGCACAAATCCCTGCCCTTACAGTACTCACCTAGTGAGAGAGACATAACAAATAGATAAGATGTAGTACCTCTGATGGTGCCAACTGCTGTGGAGGAAAATAGAGCAGGGAGTGAGAAAAGGAGATGGGGGCTGTGCCTCCTAAACAGGGTGGCCAGGGAAGCCCTCCCTGAGAAGGTCACATTGGAACTGAGACCTGCAGGGGCTGAGGGAGAAGGAAGGGCACTCCAGGAACCGGAGGTGCAAAGGCCCTGAGGCTGGCATGTGCTTGGCTGATGTGTCTAAGGAGCAGCAAGGAGTTCCTTAACTGGAGGGGAGAGTTGGGGGACAGCAGGGTGGGAGAGGGAGAGAAGCATGAAGGAGGGTCCTGAAGATAAATGGGGACAGAGTCAAGCAAAGGAAAGGGTCAAGTGTAAAGGCCAGAAGCAGGAACATACCTGGTGTGTTGAGGAACAAGAACAGTTCGGGTACCATGCTAGGTGATGGACCAACTGGGCTGCTGGTACTGTCAAGTCCCAGGCCACCTCAGGTTTAACTCTGAGCTCCTCCATTTGTGCTGTTGGAAAATTCAGAAACCTAGGGTGGTGCCTGTGGTTCAGTGAGTAGGCCACCGGCCCCATATACTGAGGGCAGCCCCAGCCCCGGCCAAACTGCAACAAAAAATAGCTGGGCATTGTAGCAGGCGCCTGTAGTCCCAGCTACTCGGGAGGCTGAGGCAAGAGAATCGCGTAAGCCCAAGAGCTGGAGGTTGCTGTGAACTGTGACGCCACGGCATTCTACTGAGGATGACAAAGTGAGACAGAGTCTCACTTAAAAAAAAAAAAAAGGAAAATTCCGAAACCTCCCTGAGTATCACTTTTCTCATCCACAAAATGGGGCTGCAGCCTCCTCCTTCATTTATCACCCTCTCAGGGCCGTGCTAAGAATGGGAAGATGGCACATACAAAGTGCTCTGTGTGTAGTGGATACTCAATAAATTATAGCTACTGTTTTTGGTTTGTTTTTGGTTTTGGTTTTTGCAATTTTGGCCAGGGCTGGGCTTGAACTCACCATCCCCAGTGTATGGGTCCGTCGCCCTACTCCTTGAGCTACAGGCACTGCCCCCTGTTTTTGGTTTTTGTATTTTTCTTTTTTTAAGTCTTTCTGGAAGGAGAAATGAGAACCACAAAAAATAACGTCTTCATGCCCTAAATGTCATACTCATACTCCTTGGAAGGCAGGTGGAAGGATTAAAATTTAGGTTATTTTGGCCATACACAGTGACTCTCACACCTATAAGCACAGGGCTTTGGAAGGCTAAGGCAGGAGGATCGCTTGAGGTCAAGAGTGCAAGATCAGTCTGGGCAAGACAGCTCTACAAAATATAAATTTTTTTTTTGAGACAGAGTTTCACTTTGTCCCCTCAGTAGAGTACCGTGGCATTGTAGCTCACAGCAGCCTCAAAATCTAGGGCTCAAGCGATTCTCTCGCCTCAGCCTCCCAAGTAGCTGGGACTACAGGCACCTGCCACAAAACCCAGCTATTTTTAGAGATGGAGTCTTGCCCTGGCTCAGGCTGGTCTTGAACCTATGAGCTCAGGCAATCCATCCACCTTGGCCTCCCAGAGTGTTAGCTCACAGAGTGTGAGCCACTGCACCCTGCCCTACAAAATATAATTTTTAAAAAAAAAAAAAAATTAGATGAGCGTGGTGAAGTCCTTATAGTCTCAGCTACTCAGGAGGCTGAGGCAGGAGGATCACTTGAGTCCAGGAGCTAAAGGCTGCAGTGAGTTGGCAGCTGCACTCCAGACTGGGCAACAGAGAAAGACTTGTCTCCTAAAGGAACAAAAATATGGGGGCTATTTAGGACATCAGTTAACTACTTAGGCAGGCCTAGGTTCAAATCCTGGTTTGGCTTCCCGTTAGTTGGGAGACTCTTTTCCAAGCTTCAGTCTTTCTCATGAGGAAAATGGGACAAATATTAGCACCTATCTCATGGTGGGCGCGGGAGACTAATAACTTGGATTAAATAAGATTGCAAGCAGTATTTATTGAGCACATACTATGTGCCAGGCTCTATTCTAGGTACTGAGGATTTAGCAGTGAAAAGATCACGGTATCCTGCATTGCAGAACTGACATTCTAGTGAGAGTTAGAGAAAAAAACAACACAAAATAGGAAAACAGCGAATTAATGAAGATGATTATAGTTTATCATAATCTCCCACTGCCATTTCTACTGCAGGCTGGCTCAACTACCCTCTGGAGAAGATAGGCTTCTGGAGACGCCTGGAGGATATCATCCAGGGCCTGACAGGGGAGAAGCCTCGGGCAGATGACATGAAATGGGCCCAGAAGATCAAATAACTTCTCCAAGTCTGCCACCTGGTTGCCAACCTTCCCTAGCTCCCAAACCGAAGCCATCTGCCAAATTCCAGCCTCTTTGAGCTGGCCCCTCCAGGTGGAGAGGACATCTCCTGGGCTGGGCCCAGGCAACCCCAGCCCACCCCTCGTGACACAGAATACTTGAGCCACTGATTTCTCATTTCCTTTTTTCATTTTCTTTCTTTGCCTCCCCCCCCAGCCACCTGAGCTGCTCTGTCTGCCAAGCCTGACTCTGCAGAAAAGGGAGCCCCGCCCTGCCCACCGTCCCTCCTGTAGAGAGGCGGCTTACCCACTCCCTGCACTCTGCCCTGTACCCTGCTGAGCAGCCCTTCAGCGTGGCTGGCATCTGGGCCACTGAGTTGCCTCTGTCGGTCCCTCGTTGTCTGTCCCCAGTGGTCTAGGAAGCCGCCAGGCACACTAAGTGTCCCTGGAGCATTGTCCTGCCATGGCCCTGCAAACCGATCCTGGAGCCCTGGGTGGGTGGACAGCTCCAGCCACCACCTCCAGCCCAGCCTGTCTACCCAAGGATGGCAAAGCTCAAGGGTCTGAAGGCAATTGGCCAGAAGTGGCCGGATTTCCCTGTCCTAGTCTGGAACCCCCTTTTCTACTATCCTCCCACCCCCATCTGCCCACGTGATTCTAGCCAGAGCTGATAATTCCAATACAAAGATGTCTTCACAGGGCATAGTCCCTGCAAAGAGTCTTAGTCATTTGGAAGGGGACAGTGTCCCCTCTGGCCAGGTTGTGTCAGAAGGAAGAGTGGGGCTTTTTGTTTTTTTGTTTTTTTTTTGTAAAGGTGCTTGCTTGTTTAATGTAAATAATAGAAAGCCTTAATATCTTTTCTGTAACACGGAGTAATATTTTAATGTCATGTTTTGGATGCACATAATATATTTATAACAAAGCAGCAAGAGTCTACCTAACCTTAGCTGCCTCGTGATGTTTCCTGGTTGGCTGGGGTGGGGGACTAGGGGTGTTGAGGAGCCTGAGGAGGTGAGGCCTCACTCCCACCGCATTCCCAGCTCCCTCCAACCCTGGCCTCAGGATGGGGGCTTTATCTAGAGTGAAATAATGTTGACATCTGCTCCAAACACTTTTGGAGGGGACCCCCCCATTTAGTGAGAAGTGGCCTTTCATGTCAATCATGATGATAAAGTAATGATGGCTGATCTCTATTTGTGAATTCCTACAGCAAATGTATTATTGACACCCAGTGTGTGCCAGGCTCTGTCCTGGACACTGGGGTACAGCAGAGAACAGACTGATAAGGACCCTGGTGGAAATGCCCTCCTGGGGAAAGAGAAAATAAACATAAATAAATGCACATGGAAATTCAGGTGGTTATTTGTGAAAATTAAACAGGATGGAACCACATTGGAGAAGCAGGGTGGAGGCTGCTTTGGAAGGGTGGTCCAGGAGGGCCCCTGAGGAGGTTACGTTGATCTGAGACTTGGCCTCTTGATGGGAAAGGAAGTGCAAAAGCCCTGAGA
>CAUYPK010134886.1:0-10552 GCA_963574355.1 Loris lydekkerianus
ATTTTGATATAAGGACAATTAAGGACAATTAAGGTCATGGGTGGGGGAAGGAAAAGCAGAGAGAGGGAAGGAGGGAGGGGGTAGGGCCTTGGTGTGTGCCACACCTTCTGGGGGCAAGACATGATTG
Source organism: Loris lydekkerianus (assembly GCA_963574355.1). NCBI lineage: Eukaryota > Metazoa > Chordata > Mammalia > Primates > Lorisidae > Loris > Loris lydekkerianus. The sequence continues at coordinate 128 of CAUYPK010134886.1, forward strand.
CAAGAGGGACTTTATCTAACAAATGCAATCAGTGTAACTTGGCTTATTGTACCCTCAATGAATCCCCAACAATAAAAAAAAATAATAAATTAAAAAAAAAATCACTTTTATGCAAGTCTCCCCATTATTATTTCCTTGGGGCTAAATGAAGATGGAGGCAGTTGATGAGTTATTCATCTAACTCAGGGAAGTAATTTTACTCTACTCCCTGGCCTCCTGCAGAGTTCCAGAGATTTTTACCAAAATATTTTGTAGATTTCTATTTTTTAAGTTAAAAATATGAATATGGAGGACCTAAATAAAATGGGAAAGCCTCCTTCAAGAGTCAAAAAAATTCAATTTCATCCCTCAGCATGTAGCATTTTTTTCCCTCTCTGCTTTAAATTATGTTGTAAAAGTAGATCTCTGTGTCTTTTTAATATAAGAAAATTAGTGTTGTACATTGAAAAAAAAAATGTACCATAGAAGAGTTCAACTTTCTGTGATCATTCTTTAATATTAAAATGTTCTATTAGTAATATATTTTTTATTTATTTCACAAGGAAAGACATTTAAGATAACATTTGCTCATTGACTACAAGGAAGAAGGAATATGTGCAAATACGGAAAAATCATATTAGCAGCCTTTTTTGTCTCATGAGGCTAAATATTGTTTGGAAAAGATATTTACACCTTTAAAGGTTAAGGGTGCCTTGCTGAAATAATTATCCAAGGCCTGATAGGAATGCTATTGGTAAACAGTAGCGTGTCAGGAAGATGACTTATAAAAACATTAATTTTCATTACGAAATTTCTAGTAATGTACTGGGCACTGCAATGTATATATGAAACAAGTTAAGAGGATTTTTGCATTTGATGACAGATAATTTCCAATAAATATGTCTAAGTCAATTTGCAGGTGTTAGAAAATTTAATCAATTGCTACGTCCATACACATCTAGAATGTGCTTCCCAGTGCGTTTTACCTTCATCTACCAGGAGAAAGACTGTTAGACACATACAATTTCTGTCATTATAATTTTCAAAATGAAAGTGACTTTCAATAGTTTGTAAGGGCAAAGGCGGTTCAGGTGGCAGTTCAGAAAAGTGAAAGGCTGAACAGCAGGTTTTATGTAAATAGTAGCATGAATAGTGGACATTATTGAACCTTCTATTTAGCTGTGCTAAATATTTCACATGTGTTTTCACAGCGAACCCTGAAGAGATCTGGGCGGTAAACAGAAATGTATGAGGGACACCTCTTTTTTACAGATGGGGAATTAGAAAAGAATGTGAGGGTCTTCAGCACACCCCCTGAGGAAGGGCTCAACTACAACTTGAACTTGACCTTAGATTTGAAAACAATGTTACCTAAAAATTTGTGCCCTCCTATTAATTTGAAATAAAAAAAGAGACTGTTCCCTGAGAGCACACAGTGTGGCAAACATTGAGATTACCTAATCAGTATTTATTTCTGCCACCAGAACCCCTAGTTTAGCCTCATGTCAGCTCCAGATGGTGGTCATTATTGGTCTAAACCACGGGTAAGAAAATATCTTTTTTATAAGAGATGAGATAGTATGTATTTTAGGTTTTGTGGGTCAGGAGATTTACCTTGTGATTATTCAACTTTGCTGAGGCAACGTAAAAGCATCTGTACATTAAAAAAAAAAAATGTGTATGTCTGTGGTCAAATGAAACTTAATTTACAGAAGCAGAGAGCAGGAAGCCTCTGGATTGTGGGATGTACTTTGTTAACACCTGGTCTAAACCAATCATGGCCCTCCTGTTTCTCAGTTTTTTTGCCTCTTGTGGTGTCGTCATCTTAGATACTGCTGAGATGAATGAAACCTAAGTAGACATCTGGTGGTGGTGGTGGGGGGGCACACTTGGATCTATACAACTGGCACTGCTATTCTGTTTTCTTCTTCTTTAAAAATTTTTTTTTCCTGCTTTTAATGCTTTGCTGGAGCATAAACTGTCATTTTGTGACTAGGAGGCAACAAACTGGTGTGCTAAGAATGGAAGAACAGGAAGAGAAGGGACTTGAGTTACCCCGTGACAAAATTGAGCAGCTGGATGATTGCTTGCACTGCCTGTGCCTGGGCTTACTGTTTTTAAAAACAAAATAATCTTTCATTTATCTAAAACACTTTGGTTTTATGGTTGCTAGTTGCTGAAGGAGGAAATTCAGCAGATATATTTCTCTAGAATTTTAAAGGTGACTGCATGATCCCAGGGGGATAAATTATTTGCTATAATTTCTCAAGGTATAGATGGCATTTTTTAATTTAAAAATGTGGTGAAAAAATATGATATTCAGAGTGTGCTTGAATCTACAGTGTGTAATTTGGAGGCTCATGACTTTGTCAGTATGAATTACTCTTAATAGACCTCGACACTCTCTGGGAAGCCAAGCACATCTCCTTTCCCATCTTTGATCTCATTGGTGGTTCTCAAGCTTAGGAGAGTGTAGGAAAAACTGAGAGCTTATTACACATTTACACCCTTGAGTCCCTTTGCTAAAGTTCCTGATATAGCAAGGTTGTATACAAGTCTATACTTTAACTCCAAGTGAATATAAAAGGTGGCCTTGAAAAACACTGTTTAGGGTGTAGTATAATTTCACTGGGTAACCAGGCATGGAGTGGTGGTAATTTTTATGAATAGATGTTTTAATAGAAATAATTTTTATAAGACCACTCTCTTATTTTACATGAACAACCAATTATATACCTTATAATTATAGCTATTCAATGGGATTTCTGTTTTGTGGACTAGTAATTTTATTCATTTGGATGTGTGATTTAAAAAAAAAAATTCTTGGCTGAACCGTGTTGAATCATAGCCAGTTACGCGACAGCCATGAATGGTTGCAAGCAGGTGGGAATGTTATTCTGGGTTTGGCCAAGAAGGTTGCATGGATGGTACTTAGAACTTTGAATATTGTAAGTCCACAGTAAATATTTGTGGACCAGATTATACCTTTTCTTGATAAAATTGGCTGAGATATAGGTGTCATGGTTGTGATGAGTAAACCATTTATCATGAACAGCACTCTGTAAGGTCTAGGCTTATAATCTGGTGCTAAAGGCAACACGTGCTAAAGCCAGAAGTTCTAGGTTCAAATTTTGGTTCTGCCACTGAGTAGCTTTGAGTAAGTTACTTAACATCTTGGCACCTCAGTTTTTCCACCTGCAAAATGGGCTTGTGGTGAGGATTAAATGAATTAATATGTGCGTGATGATTTAAATAATGCACGATACACCCTTATCACATGGTAAATGCCAGGTTTATCAAAAGTTTGGATTTGAAAGCCTTAGATGCCAAATATATTGCCTAGTTCTCTGAAGTCCTGACCACTCTTTCAGCTGCCTCCATACATTTTACACATTTATGTTGACCGCCTGGCCACTGAAGACTAAATATGGGACCTTTGTTCACAAGTTTTTGTTATACTGTTATTAATTTTCAAAATGTAATGGAAAAATAGGTTGACCTTCACATAGGAAGGGAGTTAGTAGGCTCAGGAATATGTTAAAATATCTAATATTGGGAGTACAAAAAGCTCAAAGACTGTTATTTAGCAAAGTCCTCTATAAATTTAAGTAGGGGACTAATCGGGTCAGGTTGATCCTGGGTCCAGCTTCCAGAGCCTGATATATTTTTGGTATAATTTCATGGCACCTCTACCCTGCACACTGCAATTAGTTAAGTCAAAGTGTGCAGTTTGCTGTTTATGACACTGGCCTCTTTTCTCAAGAACATTCCCCTGCGGTGCTCCATGCTGGTATCCCTGGTGATCCTGTTGGAAGAACTCATCCTTCACCTCTCAAATCTACAGCCTGGATCTGTAGCTGGTCCGTGTTCCTCGTTGTCTCCCATCATGCAATCACACAGAGAAATGAATAGAATGTGGCTTTCAAAATGGAAATTACTAAAGGCAGAATACAAATGTCTACATACAATAACTAAGAAAATGCCATGAAGGCTCCATTAAACAGTTTGATGAGAATATTTCAGATTGCATATGAAACCAGAACATTGTATCCCTTGATTGCACTAATGTACACAGCTATGAGTTAACAATAAATAAATAAATAAATAAATGAAAGAAAGAAAAATAGACAATACAAATAACAATAACTTGATATTATGAATATATATAGAATTCTGTATTGAAGAAGCAGAGAATACACACACACATGTAAACTTGACCTTTCTCTACATCACAGAGAAAGTCTCAGGAAAATCCAAAAAATAAAAAATAAAAACTCTTCTGGTAATTCTGATAGTTGCTCTAGTTTAAGAAGCACAACTGTATGGCATTTCATAAAATATCTGCAAACATTTTGTTTGTATCTGCAAACATTTACGTGTTAAAAAAGAAAATTCCATCATACAAATCTACCTATCTGTAGACAATGGATGACAAGTGGAATAGTTATCAAGGTAAACAGTCACATGTTCTAAGCTGGTGAAAATAAGCATATAAACTAAATCCAAATTTTATTGATTCTAGGATGCCATGCCATACACTGTAAGATTCACCATTATTTTTGTCCTACTAAGGAAGAAAGAAAATTGCCAGTTAAGCTGACACGCCATTAATTGTAAGATGCCTTGTGATTTCAAAGATAATAAAAATACGATCTTAAAATTGAAAAAAAAAAAAAAAATCCTCTTTGTGCCAGGATAGCTGAGGCCTGAGTGTAAAAGTGGGAGTAGCATCTTCTTACAGGCTGCATATCGTCTTAGAGTGGGAATCAAAGTGAGAAAATGTTCACGGCAATGTAACACTTGGGGAGCACCTTGGGAACCCCTTCATCTGTGCCCTGGTCTCTAATGCTCATCTCTGTTCACCTTGAAGGGCTGCATATCACTTATCTGTGGAGGTCACTTCTTAATACTCTTCATGGCAGAGGGAACTTAAGGTGCCTTCCTTTGTGGCTATCCCTCCATAGCCTTCTGAACCAATGGAGAAGAGTAGTTGACACATGATTAAACAGGGTTAAACAGGGGGAGCCAGGACTTAAGGTCCAGTTAGATACAGAGGGTTTGGAATACAACAGGTCCATGTTGGAAGGCAGTGTGAAGCCAGAAGGCTGTGCTAAGACAATAGAAAGCACCCACTTATTAGGGAAGTCTAGTCCTCAATGTATTAAACTCTAGTGAAGGGTTTGGATAGTGAGCATAGACTCAAATTTAATACTCAGCTATAGGAGGCAGTGAACCCCGGGTTGCTTCTTGCCCTGCTTTAGAGGTAGATTGAGTATGAAAGGGCCTGAAAGGAAAAGAAAATACAAGAAATGAGGCATGAAAAGTCGAGTGTGTTGTGATGATGGCAAATGTTTGCAGGCATGCAAGGTCCGATTCCTACCTTTGCCATTTCACCCTATTCGTGACTGAGTTTGTGTGCCGCCTGCCTGAAGCCAGACCTCCACAACAATCTTCTCCATCAATGTGACTCAGGTAAATATGCGCAACTCTTACCTTTGTACACTCTGGTTGTTGACTGGTTCCTGCCCTGCGTCCCTTTTCCAGGGCTGATGAGTGGGCTTCTGCCTGTTTTGTGGAGGGCCCTTATTAATAGCTGACTTCTCCAGCTGTCTTCTAGAGTCAGGATTCTGTTTATTCTCACTGTAATTATCCCAGAAATTTCAGCCTGAACTTTCAAGCTAAATCTGTTCTTGTATTAGTGGCTGTAGTGGTTGCACACCCTGTTACCTGACACCTTCAAACTTACTCATAGTAACTATGACGTCAAATGAGAATTTACATCAAAGGATTGCAAAAAGAATTCATTATATGTAGCATAAATTTATTAATTGCTAAGTGATGTTCAGAGATAAAGGTAATAGTTTTTCTTCATTTTTTAAAAATTCTGTCTCAGTAAGCTTATAAAAAACTGAGTATTGAAGTGGTAAACATATTAGGGTCACCAATTAAGTCATTGATTGAATGGTGATTGGTTCAAGTTATATTAACTTTGCAGAGTTTTAAGCTATCTCATTGTTTTTTGGAAAGACACTTTTCCTAAAAAATAAATGTCTACTGGCTATTCCTAATTCTCTTCTAATTGTGAAAGAAAGACTAGCAGGAAGTCACAGAACTCAGGGCTTCTCTCTGTGCCAACTTTCTGGACCACACAGAAGCACAAGCTAGAATGGCTTGGCAGAGCTATCAGATGGGGGGAGAGATTTGGCAATTGGATGAAGAGAAGAAAAGCTGATTGTGGTGTCACTAGGACCGGACAGAGGAGGGATTGTAGCAGTGCGGGTAAACTCCCTACACACTGTGTTTGGGAACAGCTGGATGTGGCATTTGACCCAGTGAGGGAAGAGAGAACATATTGGTCTACTTGATATCTGGATAAAATGGAAGTTGTCATTTTAGGGAGTTACTGAGACTGCAAAGATTACTTGTGGGTGGAGAAGCGATAGTGGAGGGTAGCATGTTTATGACTAGTTGTAGGTGGTTTTAAATACTTGCTATCTCTACTTCCTAGAATTAAAACTCTTTAAAGGTAATGTTGTCTGTAGACTTTGTCAGGATCAAGTTCCAACTTAAAAAGAAAACAAAATATTAACAAAAAGAAAACTAGATACAAAGATACTGTCCAGAGTCATGTTTCTTCACATTTATGATCCCCTTACTTTGAAGAGATTAGATTTATCAATTAAAAGATAAATACTATAAAGCACTTTTCTATGTTAGCTGAGGTAGATCCTATAAATGCAGTATATTATTTATTTATGAAGTTCTGTGCTTGCCTGCTTATAGCCTAGACTACTTCCTAAAATTGAATGATGTCTATTTTTCTGTTTAATATTTTATGTTTAGTCTTCTTTCATTGACTAAATTATAGTTATAACACTTTTCATTAATCCAATTGTGTGAAAAACCATGTACCCTGCCAGAAATTGGAAGGTACAACGCATAATGCCAACTATTCACATGTAAATAAAATGAATATCTTGATGAAGCATTCAGATGTACTGCCTCTCAGATGATAAAAAGCTCTTACACTAGCATCTCACATAAATGAAGCAATGGAAAAGCAGTCTTGAATGGTGACCTTGAAATGTTAATTCCTGAATTATTGTGAGCTGTGGGTTTTGCAAGTTGTGGTTACAATTGAAAGTTAGTGTATTATAGCAGGAAGAGTTTTAATGTTGAATTTAGGTGAGCTAGTTGGAATTTAAATTCCAATTTCCTAAGTTACCTATTGAGTGAATTTAAGCAAGTGCTTCAGCGCTTTGATTATACTTTTTTACAAATCTGAAAAAAACAGAAATAACTTCATAGGCTTGAGACAATTAGGAATAGTACATGGCATACAAAGGATGTTTAATATGTGCACTTACTACTTATTTTATTAAATGTACTATAAGGAGAAGAATGCTGGTCTTAAAGCCAGAATCTGGGGCTTGGGTTTCTATATTCCACTCACTGGCTAATAATTTATTTTGTGAATTAAATTAGAGTTCATATATAAAGGTATATAGAGTAATACCTGGCACATGATAGGATCCCATAAATATTAGTTGACTTGAAATCTAATTTTCATTGAAACTCTCATATGAGGCATATGATAACTCTTATTAACTGGAATAATACCAAAAGTATCCCATTTACCAACTTTGGCTAAATATAGGTATGTGCACAAACTTGACTAAAGTAAAAAGAAACACCAAGGTCATAGGCTGAACTTTTCTCAGTTTAAGCAGGTCTTTAACATCTCAAAAATAGCTAAATGACTGGTCAGTCTAGAAGTTATTTAATGATTCTGTACTCCACGTGCTTGTTGTGCCTTTGATTAGATTCAGTGAAAGTGTAGACATTGGGAAACAAAAGGCAGTATTCAGTGGGGAAAAGATTCCCTATTTAACAAATGGTGCTGGGTGAACTGGCTGGCGGTCTGAAAAAGAGTGAAACTGGACCCACACCTTTCACCATTAACTAAGATAGACTCTCACTGGATGAAAGATTTAAATTTAAGACATGAAACTATAAAAGTACTTGAAGGAAGTGCAGGGAAAACTCTTGAAGGAATCGGCCTGGGTGAATATTTTATGAGGAGGAATAGTACAACACTGATCATTTCTTTTGACAGCACAAATGTTTCGTCATAACTTGATGATTAAGCAGATGAATCAAGCAGATGTCAAAATAAACTTTAAGCTCCAGGGATTCCAGCTCTGTTAAAGTATTCAATAGTACTCCAAGTATTGTATTCAAAGTATTCAATATTCAAGACATTTTGTATGATGGGAATGATGTTATTAATTGTTTCTACTTTGGGACATTTCTTTTTCCAATTGGATAGACTTATACCAGATAATAAATAAATGGTTATAACAGATAAAACAAAAGAACCCCAATCAAGAAACAGATGGTAAATTGTTTCAAAAAGCAAGGAAGTAAAGGTCAAGAAAATAAAGCATAGTAATAAAGCCACATTTTTTTAAAAAAGTGAACATGGAAATAGTAACATTTTCTGGAAAAGTATACTAGTACATTTCCCAAACTTTTGAATGATAGAGTAATATATTATTTAGCTCACTTATTTATAGCTGCCATGTCATGGCAAAAGACCAACCAGACTCAACAGAAGGCCTACCTACATTTCTGTATAGAACTTTATCTATCTTTCTTCCTGCAGGTATAATTATTCTGTGGAATTAATATATGGTCTGATGCCAAGAAGTGTTGAAACTGTCATGGTTTTTAGTTAAATATCCATGTGCACGTGAGATGTTTTAATTTGCAGGGTCTTATTTTTCACATTTTATTTGGAAAATGCTTCATATAGCTTTTTCTGTTATTTGGAAAATACAATTTGTTTTAAATTATATGATAGAAGTATAATTACTGATATTTAAAATTATATAGGCTGAGTCAATCAAACATAGTTTAAATAATAAGTTAAATCTCACCCATAGTATTTTTATAATAAGTTACCCAAGGGACAGCTTCCTTCCCTCTTCATTCCTGTGACTGGCATTTCCCCTTCTCTCTGCTTTGCCAAAAAGTTGAATTCACAGAACAATATTGAGCACTCAGTGCTCCATGAATAGTTTATATATTGATATAGTCACAGAGTTAAGATCTCATAAAAAGAAATACATTCATCAAAACAAAATGAATAAATATTAATAAGAAAACACAAATAAGCTAAGAATTTCTATGCGAGAAAGAAAATATTAAATATATTACAGTAGAAACTCTGTAAGTTGACCATGCAAGAGACTGCAACAAGCTAGTCAACATACAGAGGGAACTAGGCCTACTGTTCTGACACGTACATGTGGTGCATTTCTGGTCTACGAAAATTAGGTCAACTTAAGGAAGTAGTCAATGTAGGAAGGTGGCCAACTACAGAGAAAAACCTGTGTTTTATAAATCTATATTATATTTTCTAAGTTTCATACCTACTTTCCACATAATATCCTTTTTGACAATTGAATAATTCTTTGAGAAGTTACTTGTCCAGAATTGCAGAGCTATAATATGATAAGGTTTTTATTGAAGCCAAAATATCCTGACTTTGTGTTCACTATTCTTTCCGCTATGTCAGATAAAGTCAAAATGACATAGACTCAGTTTCACTATTGAAAAAAGAAAATTTATGTTTTGGTTCAAAATTATCATCTAGCTGGTAATTTATTGCCTATGTGCATGAACATTCATAGTAACTTTTTTTTTTATGGTGTAAATATATATTTATCTTTTTAAGAAAGAGATAGTTTTTCAAAGTGGTTGTATCATTTTATAATTACATTAGCAATGTATAAGCATTCAGAGAGTTGAACATCATTTCCAACATTATAAGATTTTTAGAATTTAACCAGATGTGGTGGCTCACACCTGTAATCCCAGCACTCTGGGAGGCCAAGGCAGGCTTATTGCTTAAGCTTAGGATTTGGAGACGAGCCTGAGAAGAGTGAACCCCTCCCCCCCATCTCTACTAAATATGAAAAACTGAGGCAAAAGGATCACTGGAGCCCAAGAGTTTCAGGTTGCTGTGAATTATGATGCCACAGCACTCTACTGTGGGCAACTCTCAGAGAAAGACAGTCTTTCTCTCTTTTTTTTTTAGAGACAGAGTTTCACCAAGTTGCCCTTGGTAGAGTGCTGTGGCATCACAGCTCAGAGCAACCTCCAACCCTTGGGCTTAAGTGATTCTCTTCCCTCAGCCTCCCAAGTAGCTGGGACTACAGGCGCCCGCACCACACTGGGCTATTTTTTTTTTTTTTTAATTAAATCATAGCTGTGTACATTAATGCGATCATGGGGCACCAAACACTGGTTTTATAGACCATTTGACACATTTTCATCACACTGGTTAACATAGCCTTCCTGGCATTTTCTTAGTTATTGTGTTAAGACATTTACATTCTACATACCCTTGTAAGATGCCCTGCAGGTGTAATCCCACCAATC
>CAUYPK010134888.1:0-11259 GCA_963574355.1 Loris lydekkerianus
GCGCCCGGCTGGGTTTTTCCATTTTTTTCATGAGTCGGGGTCTCACTGTCGCTCAGGCGAGTCTCAAACTCCTGAGCTCAAGCAATTCTCCCTCCTCAGCCTCCCACAGTGCTGGGATTACAGGCGTGAGCCACCGCGCCCGGCCATCCTATGAGATTTTAAACACCTCAAGGAAGCCAAAGAACTACACTCAATATAAAGGCTAAAATTAAAAAGGCAGATCATCCCCAAAACTGGAAGTGGTGAGGATGTGCAGCAACCTGCAACTCTCATGCACTGCTGGTGGGAGTGTAAAGTGGTACATGCTCTTTGGCAAACAGTTTGGCAGTTTCTTCAAAAGTTAAACATATACTTCCCCTATGATCAGTCATTCTACTAGGTATTTACCCAAGAGAGATGGAAGTACATAGTCATACAAAGACTTGCATACAAACATTCTTAGCAGATTTATTCACAATAGTCCCCAAATGAAAATGCCCCGATGTCTATCAGCATGTGAATAAATATACCATAATATATCCCACACAATGGAATAGGATATGGCAACAAAAAGAAGGAACTATGGAGAGATGCCATGACAGGGATGAATTTCATAATAATTATGTTGAATGAAAGGAGCCAGACAGAAAACGAGTGTATATTAGATGATTCCATTTAGAACAAATTCTAGAAAATGCAAAGTACCGTGATAGAAAGCAGATCAGGGGTTGTGTGGGGCAGGAGACAGAGGGGTTGGGTTGCAAAGGGGCACCAGGAAACATTTAGGGGTGACGGAGAAGTTCCTTTAAAGAAATCATGGTGAAGGTTCCATTCATGTGTACATATGTCAACACTAATCATATTAAATGCCTTAAATATATACAGTTTATTGTAAAAACTGGGAGAAAAAAAGTCAGCCTCTCTGAGAAAAGGAGGGGAAGTATGCCAGTGAGTCAAGGATGGAAACCGGGCTGTGTGCAGGGCTTGCCCTCACTCCCATTCAGTCCCCTGTGGAGACAGATTAACAAATAGGACTTTCTCAGCTGGCACCTGGGGCTCAAGCAGCTAAGGCACCAGCCACATACACCTGAGCTGGTGGGTTCGAATCCAGCCTGGGCCTGCCAAAGAGGCAGGAGAATTGCTTGAGCCCAGGAGTTGGAGGTTGCTGTGAGCTGTGATGCCACAGCACTCTACCCAGGGTGACAGCTTGAGGCTCTGTCTCAAAACAAACAAACAAACAAATAGAACTTTCAACCCTTCCCCACCTGGGCTCTGACCCTGCCTCCAGGAACTGAAGGGGAGGGACCACAGAGTGCCCTGCTGGTGGTCTCCTTCCCATGCAGGCAGCCCTGGAGCATGAAGCACTCACACCTGTCCAGCCGCTGGACTTTTCCAGGCCAGGCAGCCCTAAGTTTCAATAATTCCCTTTTAATTTTTTTTATGTTGGGCAAGGAGCAGTGGCTGAGATGGGAGGGCTATAATATCTCTAACTTAAACTCTTTAAGTTTTTGGGGAAAGGGCCTCTGGCATTTTGGGTTCTTACAAGCAGAGGGCCACAGATATTTTTCAGACCTCAGGAAGCAGAGCCAGGGTGATGTGCTGGCATGGTGTGCGATGTATCTGGGCAAGGCCCAACTCCAAACCTGCCACTGAAAACAAAGCCAGGCCCATTGCAGAGCTCTCCAAGCTCAGTCTCTGGGAATGTCGATGAGAAGCAGCTGGTAAGGCCCAGGAGGCTGGAGGAAAACTGCCCCTTAAGGAGGTGTAGTCTGAAGAGCACAGAGCCCAAGTTCAAGAGCAGGTAACCCCAGGGTCCCCATGGAAGAGGGGATTCTCACGCCCCTGCTGCCCTCCATGGCCCTCACACAGGCATTAAGCCTTTGGTGAAGGGCAGGAGGGGGCCTTGGCAGAAGGCCCTGGGAGTGGGCTTGGGGGCCCCCGTGTTGGACATGCATAGATCTATCTCGATTCTCTGATGGGGCTGCAGCAGTTAGCAAAGCTGGCTGCCTCGGGAGAGTTGAGGAATTTCCTGTCTTGCACACACTGAGAAGGCAGGAGGCTAGAGGACAAAATGTTTTTGCCCCTCCCGAGTACTCCTTGTTCTCTGCTCTCTGTAATTTCAGCTGTGGTCCTCAGCCTCACAGAACCCCGTAACGATGTGCTCTTGCTCCTAGGAGCTGTAGGATGCCAGCATCTCCAGCTCATGCTCCTTTAAGCTGGTGGCAGTCTCTTCTTTGGCCCCATCCTCCTCGTTTTTTTCCCAAAGACCCTATTTCCTGGGCTGGGGCTTTGGCAAAGCCAAGTTACCCTGTGGGTCTCAGGCACTGGGGACTAAAAAATCTATCAGCTCCTTCCTCCCCTGGGAACTCAGAAGCGTGTACGAGAGTGTTGCTTCTCATGGGCTCTCTGTTAGCCTGTGTCTATCTGCAGCTGCGGAGGGGACAGTGGGGCCTCACTGGAAACGCAGGATCTGGGGCCAGATTCTGGCCTCAGGCAGGTCCCTGCATCTGAAGCTCAACTTCTTCATCTGTCTCTCGGGTGGTCACAGTATCATCACAGGACTTTGGGGAGTTTTAGACGTGTGGAAATACTTTGTGCCACTATTCACTATCAATGAGAACACTTCACATGTACAAGGCTGGCATGACAACCAACTCAAACCTATCCACTCGGGCTCAATTACTCCTTGGGTTTATCGGCAGTAAAAGAACCAATGGAGACTGGGCCCTCCCCTACACATTACAGACTCATTTCATAGGACCTGAAGCAACTACTGTTAGGAATACAAATGTGTTGCTTAAAAACACTGTGAGAGGGGCAGCACTTATGGCTTAGTGAATAGGGCACCAGGCCTATTCCCAGGCCAACTGACTTCTTTGGCTGAGTAAGCTCGCCCCCCAAGCCCATACCAAGGGTTCAAACCCAGCCCTGGCCAAACTGCAACAACAACAACAACAACAAATAATAATAATAAAACTTGATGAAAAAAAAAAACACTGTGAGATATATCTCAAAGTAAATTGAGAACCAGCTTTCTTGGCACCCCTGAGAGGAGATGAGTAAGAGAGACTGAACTTGGGGGAACTGACCCACAGGCAGGTAGGCAGCGCCAAGTGTTTCCCATTGCCTCTGACCTTATTCTTTGTTCCCCAAGGCCTATGGTATGAATGAAGGAAAGAACAAAAGGATTGGGAGTAAATGTTCAGAAAGAATCCATTATCAGATCTGCAGGTTGGGTTCTGGTTTATATGGCCCTCCCAGCAGGTACATGGTGGGTCACCTGGACCGTGAATCCACACCAGCACACAGCTGAGTCACCCAAGCATTCAAGTGCCCCAAATACCTCATACTTGGGAGGCTGAGGCAAGAGAATCACTTAATCCCAAGAGTTTGAGGTTGCTGTGAGCTGTGATACCACAGAGCTCTACTGAGGGTGACATAGTGAGATTCTCTCTCTCTCAAAAAAAAAAGGAAGTATAAAAATCAATGTCTTTTTTTTACTTTCCCAGGCCAAATGACTTCTTTGGCTGAGTAAGTTCGCCCCCCAAGCCCACTCCCTGGGATCAAGGAGCCAGTCCCGTCTTATCCCCACTGTGCTGAGAGAGAGGCCAGGACAAAGAGACTTAACTAAGGTGAAGAAGCTTCCCCAGGTCATGAGCTAGTATAGACAGACAAGGCCATGGTGTTATGTGGGTGTCTTTTCAAGGGGAATCACAGAGCCTATGGTGAACTCCCCATAAGAACAAACATATTGTCAACTGACTCACATCCTAGAACAGTGATTTTCAACTAGTTGCAAAAGTCTGTAAAGATCATGAATTAAATTATTTTTGAAAGAAATTCAAAGCACAGTAAGTATATTCTTTTTTTTTTTTTTTAACTCTTCTTTTTGATCAACATAATTTAAGTGTGCTGAAGTTTCACTATAGGTTCAAGATGCTGTGAGATCAAAAGGGTTAAAAAACACAGTCCTAGGCTGCAGGAGGTGGCTCCCCTCCTGCTTGTAATCCTACCACTCTGGGAGGCCAAGGCGAGTGAATTGCTTGAGCGAGAGCGAGATTCTGTCTCTAAAAACAGCGGGGCATTGTGGCAGGTGCCTGTAGTCCCAGCTACTCGGGAGGCTGAGGCAAGAGGATCACTTGAGCCCAGGAGTTTGAGATTGCCACAGCACTCTACTGAGGTCAACATAAAAACACCATCCTAGACCCTGGATAACCAAGAGAAATGAAAGCAAAGGAGAGAAAAGCCAGGTAAAAGAAAAAAGCAACACGTGTGTGTTTCAATTCAACCCCAAGCCAAACAAATTATTTTGGCTCATCTGTGATCTGTCATTTCACCTCATTCTTATGTGGACTTACATAAAATAAGAGACAGATGGAAACGGATGTATTTAACTCATGGCTCTCATGGTGTGATGAGGCAAGCTTCCCAGCCTCAGCGTTCCTCCCATAGACTGATGATGACAATACAGTACTGATAAATGTAAGGTACATACCAGTATAATGCCTGGTAACAGTGCAGGCTTTAGACGACTAAAAAAGGTAACACATATAAGACACCTAGAACAGTACCTAGCACATAAGAAGTATAAAAACTGGCTTGGTGCCTGTAGCACAGTGGTTACAGCGCCAGCTACATGCACCGAGGCTGGCGGGTTCGAGCCCAGCCCGGGTGAGCTAAACAACAATGACAGCTCAACAAAAAAATAGCCAGGCATTGTGGGCATTGTGGCAGGCGCCTGTAGTCCCAGCTACTTGGGAGGTTGAGGCAAGAGAATAGCTTAAGCCCAAGAGTTTAAGGTTGCTGTGAGTTGTGATGCCACAAAGTTTGCACTCTACCAAAGGCAACTTAATGAGACTCTCTCTGGAAAAAAAATATATATATATGTAAAAATCAATATATATTTCTTTACTTTCCCAGGCCAACTGACTTTTTTGGCTGAGCAAACTTGCCCTGACAATAACTACAATGAGAAAAGTTCTCCAAACCAGGACTTCCACATATAATCAGACAGAAAGGGAATTAACAGCAGCTAGTGAGATAAAATTTTCATGATTCCTTATAAAATTCCAGGATTCTAAAGGATGTTCTTGGCTCATTTGGTGCTACCATCAACATACTCAGAGGCATGGTGCAGACCCTGTTTAACAGCAGAGGAAGCTGAGATGCAGAGAGGGAAGCTTGCCTGTCCTAAGACTCTGAGGCTGAAATGGCACCAGGGATGGGGATGCAGCTAGCCAGGTCCTGAGAACAGAGGCAGGGGAACTTTCTGTCATGAGTCATGTGTGTGCTCATGCCCAGAGCCACCAGTGAGCCACAATGTGACTTCTCTGCAATTGTCCTTCAGTACTGTCCTGGGTGCAGGGCCAGGGCCTGAGGCTTGAGTCCCCAGTGGCAATGCTGTCTCAGGGAGCCTGAGCTGCTTCCACTGGGGAGAATACACACTGGCCATGGAACACAAGTAACAAGGGACCCAGTGGCAGAATTGCTACGCAGCTCAAGTGGGGCCAGACTACACATGCCTCAGGCTTTCCCACCGCTGTGCTTCCCCCTGTCTGCAGAGACCACCCTAGACAGGGCCCGCTTTCGGGAGTCCAGAGAAGCTGGGTCTCCTTCACTGGCTGGTCTAGGACTAAAGATCTAACGCAAATTTATCTGTGGCCCTGGTACTTGGCATTGGCCATTGTCTCTCCACTTGCTTGCTGACTCCATCCTTAAACTGACTGTCACTGTTCCGTTTTGAGAGAATGGCAAAGAGTCAGGCCTGTCCTCGAATGGGAAAGACAAGAGCTCAGACTAAGAATAAACTGCTTATAAGGCAGTTTACTGAAAAGTGAACGTGATGCCATATACAGCAGACTAAAGCTGTCAATAGGATGTAAGAAAGGGAAGAAAGCAGGAGAAAGAAAACAATAGAGAGAGGAGAGAGGGAATAGGGAAGGAAAAGAAAGGCAGGGGAGAGAAAGAGAGACAGACACTCACACACCTCTTTATGATCCTACTAACCCACACCATTTTTCCTTCCTGGCCATTTTTGTTCTGTTTTTGACTCATCAGAAGCTATTTTTTTTTTTATTCTGTATTGTTACCAGTGGTTTTTATAATATAGTTTCTCACTGATATCTGGGTTTGTTTGTTCGTTTATTTATTTATTTATTTGCAGAGTCTCACTCAGTCACCCTGGGGTTGAGTGTCATGGTGTGATCATAGCTCACAGCAACCTCAAACTCTTGAGCTCAAGAGTTCCTCTTCCCCTGGGTGAACTGGCTGGCAACCTGCAGAAGACTGAAATTAATTCACATCTTCATCTATTTTCCTGCTGTGCATGCTTTAAGTACCTACTACTTTCCTGTTACTATAGCTCAGAGAAAGGCTGATATTTGATAACATAACCTTTGGGGATATCTAAACAAATGATAATGGGGATTTTGTTTTAGGAAGCTGAGTAACACTGCTTTCTTCATTGTTTTAGTTTTCTATACTCATAAATAGTTTCTCATGCCAACCTGGTTCCCTATAACCTCCAGGTCTTTTGAACTCAGTCCTCCTACACTCATCAAAATCTGCATCATCATTGTATGACCTCACAATAGTATAGCAGTATAGTGTTGTTATCGTACTACATTAATCCTTACTGAGGATGTGAAGGAGATTAATTTATAATGTTTACATTAATATGAGAGTAACATAGGGCTTATCTTTGCACTTCTAAATCTAAAGTACAGTTTTCATTTCAGATAGTTTATTTCCATAAAAATGAAAATAATATTTTAATGTTATTTTTG
This sequence comes from Loris lydekkerianus, assembly GCA_963574355.1. Lineage (NCBI taxonomy): Eukaryota > Metazoa > Chordata > Mammalia > Primates > Lorisidae > Loris > Loris lydekkerianus. Next base: position 6,765 of record CAUYPK010134888.1, read on the forward strand.
TGCATGAAATTAAAGAAGCAGTAACATAAATTTAACCAAGAAAAAACTGTACAAAACAGAGATTGTGCTAGAAGCAAAATTACCACAGGTAAAATAAAATAAGCATTGAATGCAAGGCAGAGAGCAACAGAAAGTTCAGGAAATCATTTGTGAAAGAAGCTTTCTTGTTAAAGATCCAATCCTGTGGAGCTAATGTACCCAAATATATGATGTCTAGTAAGAGCAACAAAAACAACAACAACAACAAAAAAAAAGGGGGGGGGGGATGAGACGAGGATGATGAGAATCACAACTTAAGTTATTACAATTGATAAAGGTGATAAAAGACTAAAGCATGCAGGAGAAGAAAAAAGTAGACAGTCCATGTGTTTTATAACAAGCCAGAAGACTTTATGTTGGAATAATTATGAAATGATTTATAGTATAATACTTTGCAGACTTGTCAAACGTTTATAACTGAATAAATTTTAAACAGCTTCTTTAGTTTCCACTTGCTAAACAGATCACAATTCTTATAGCCTGAAGCAAAATAGGTAAGAAAGAGAAATCATAAAAACATAAATCCAATAGACAGACATTGGGATAATTATAGTAGAGGTATATTTACATAGACAATCTTTTCAAAATGAACTACTCTGTAGTTCTGTCATGGACCACGGACCCATGGTCAGAAACTGTGCTGCAGAGCACTGTAGGTCTAACTGACCATAGCATTCCACATGAGTGGTGACAGCCTTCTATAAAAAATAAGCGTATGCAGCTAATTCATGTCTATCATGGTGAAATAGAACTTTATCAAGCTAGGTTGCCTTAGTGGCACTGAAAGGTTTATTGGTGGTGGGAGTCAAGACAATGCTGTTTATACCTGTCACATTAACCCCACAGACTAGCGGGAATGAGGAAAAAGAGAGAAGAAAGTAGAGAGAAATAAAAAAGAAGAAACCATATATGAGGAGAAACCAGCAAAAAAAAAAAAAAAAAAAAGTCTCTTGCAACATGGAGAACCAAATCAAATCAATTCCCCAAACAGATGACAATGGAGCTACTAAACAAGATTCCAACTATAAAGAAATTGTGGAAATAACAGAAATGGAATTCAGATTATGGATGGCAAATATGATAAAGAGAATTGAAGGAAAAGTGGAAACCCAGAAAAAGAAGTCCAAAAAGTGTCCCAAGAAATTAACAAAAGTAAAGACAAAATCACCAAAGATCTTTGCAAAATTAGGAAGAATATAATGGAGCTTAAAGTGTTGAAAGAATCATTCAGGGAGTTTCAAAATATAATAAAAAATTTCAACATTAAATTAAATCATGAAGAAGAAAGAATCTCAGAGCTTAAAGCCAAGGCTCTTGAGCTAACCTAACTCATTTAAGGAGGCAAGAAGAAAGATGCCTATGTGAGATACATTTTACAAGGTTACATGTCAAATCTACTAAGTGCAGAGTATAAACCTCAATGCAATAATTAAGAAAGTGCAGTGTTCATTGTTAAGTATTTCAAATTGTTAATAAAACCAGCACATTGTACCTCATAATTGCATTATTGTACATAGCTATGATTTAATAATAATAGAAAAAGGCAAAAAGAGAGAAAAAGCAGGGCAATTGCTTATGGGACTATGTGAGCACATAAACATAAAAATTATAGGTATCCTTGAAAGTGAAGAAGAGCGTCTCAAAAGCATGAAAGCTCTGGTTAATGATATTATAGCTGAAAATATTCCAAGCATCACCAAAGATCCACATATATAATTGCTAGATAGATATCAAACCCCAGTACAATTCAATTCAAATAGAATATCTTCTAGACACATTGTAATTAAGTTGGCCAAAGTAAAAATGAAAAAGAAAATTCTGCAGGTATTCAGGAATAAGCAACATCTGACCTACAGGGGTAAACCATTGAAATATGAACAACACATTTCTCAGTGACTATAAGTGAGAAGGGATTGGACACTTACCTCTAATCTTCTCAAACAAAACAACTGCCAATCTGGGATTCTATATCGCACAAAATTAAGTTGCATTTTTTTTGAGAAATAAAATCTTTTGCTGACAAGCAAACATTGAAAAAATTTGCTGATTAGTGCAGACAGACAAAAGGGGGAGGTTAACGGGCTTGGCTCTGTGAAAGTGAAAATCAGCAGCAGGTAGAGGCTTGCTAGCTGTCTGAGCTGCTGCTGCTGCTGCCCTGGCCACCATCCCAGCCGTGGGAACCGCCTTGGAGCTGCACAAGACACCTCCCATGAAACATCAGAGATAGTAGAGAGATCCCATGGGGGTCAAATTTTGGAGAGACACCACCCCAACTCTGAGGACTGCCAAAGGGAGCCAGATCTTGCCCTATAGGGATACCAGGGAGGCATAGCATCTGGGGCAAAATCGTGGTGGTTGAGAGAGAAACATATTTGCTGGCTTTTTATCCTCAGGTTTGGACTGCACTCAGGTGGAATGCTCCCCAGTTGTCATTGAGTATCTGAGGCAGGCAGGCTTCAATTCCCCCTGCTGGCTTGTGGCAGAGGCTGGTGGCCGGGCTGAGGAGGTACTGACTTTCTTTTGACTCTGGCAGGTCCAAAGCCCTGGCATATTTGCTTGGAGGGAAATATGGAGGGAACTGGGCCACAGCACCATGGGGTTATCAGTGACTGGGTGTGAAGGAGGTACTAGCTCCACTGGTCAAACTCTTCTACTGGGCAGGCCTTTCTGACTCCACAGAGTACCAGTGTGAGCTACACTTGAACTGCAGTAGACCCTTGCTATCTAGTTGCTGGAGACATTTTGAACTCTCCCATTTGAGAGTTGGTGGTGACTGGCATAATTGGTTTGGAACTCTTGATCTGGGCCAATCACCCTAGTACCCTCAAAGGTGGTACTCTAGTTGTGTTGTAGTGGGAAGGTTTGATTTTCCTTTTCCAGTTGTTGCCTGTGAGGGACAGGGTATATTACTGGCTTGTATTTCTCCACAGCTGAGACCAGAGTCACTGATTCACTATGATTGGACAGAGACCAGCTGAATACAAGTCAGAGCCACTAAGCTCCACCACACCAAGCAGGTCACCAGAGTCTCAGGCTGTAGTACTGTATGGGTCCTTTGCAAAGCTATAGGGGAAAAGTTGCAGTCAGTACTCCCAGATCTTGAGCAAAGAGCTGGATAATCACTACTCCAGGAGCCCCCAATTCAATTTAACCTGACCTGCTCATCTAGCCAAATGGCGAAAAATAATCCTGGGGCAGAATCAGTAGAAAAACTCTGGCAACATGAATATTCAGAGTACATCAACTCCCCCAAGGAAAGACAAACCAGAGACACCAGAAGATACCATTCATAAACAAATGGCTGAGATGTCAGAAATCAGGTTTAGAATTTGGATGGCAAATAAGATTAACAGAATAGAAGTAAAGTTGGAGTTAGAAATTCTAGGAATAATTCAAAAGTTGTCTCAAGAATTCAATGAATTCAAGACAAAACCATCAAATATTTTGACACATTGAGGAAAGAATTTGCAGCCCTCTAACATATGAGAAATACAGTAGAATCTTTCAGTAACAGAATGGAGCAGGCAGAAGAAAGGATCTCTGACATTGAAGACAAAGCTTTTGAATGCTCCCAAATGATCAAAGAAGAAGAGAAGTGGAGGGCAAAAACAGATCATTTTCTCAGAGAGATGTGGAACAACTCCAAAAAAGCAAACGTTTGCCTTATAAGAATTCCTGAAGGTGATGAGCTTCTTCCAAAAGGCACAGATGCTCTACTCCATGAGATAATTGAGGAGAACCTCCCAAACATGGCAAGTGATACTGAAATTCAGATAGCAGACAGTTTTACAACCCCAGCATGACTCAATCCAAATAAAGCATCTCCCAGACACATTATATTTAATGTTGCCAAAGTTAATATGAAGGAAAAAATGCTGCAAGCAGCCAGATGTAAGAAAACCATAACCTACAAGGAGAGGAATATTAGAATAACTCAAGATCTCTCAGCTGAAACTTTTCAAGTGTGAAGAGGATGGTCATCAAACTTCAATGTCCTAAAACAAAACAACTTTCAACCCAGGATCCTGTATCCAGCAAAACAGAGTTTCATTTATGATGGAGAAACAAAATAATTAATGATATTCACATGCTAAAGAAAATGCCATAACTAAACCAGCTCTCCAGGATATTCTCACACCCATCCTCCACAATTACCAAAAAAGTAAACTAACTCAGAAGCTTTTGATCAAAACCCAACTTCCACAGTGATGAAAGGATTAAAAATGTTCACTGGGGGTGGCACCTGTGGCTCAAAGGAGTAGGGCACCAGCCCTATATACCAGAGGTGGTGGGTTCAAACCCAGCCCCAGCCAAAAAAAAAAAAAAAAAAAAAAAGTCCACTGGACTTTAAAAAAATTTTATAACCCAAATAATACCAGGCGTTTCAATATAGCAATTAATGTGAATTGGTTAAATTTTCCTCTAAAGAGGCACCGGTTGGGTGAATGGACCCAAA
>CAUYPK010134890.1:0-24559 GCA_963574355.1 Loris lydekkerianus
AACACTCCATCCCAAAGATAAAGAATATACATTCTTCTCATTGCCCCATGGAACATTCTCCAAAATTGATCATATCCTAGGACACAAAACAAACCTCAAAAGAATCCAAAGAATTGAAATTTTACCTTGTATCTTCTCAGACCACAAGGCACTAAAGATAAAACTCAACTCCATCAAAAACATTCAACCCCATGCAAAGGCATGGAAATTAAACAACCTTCTGTTGAATGACAGTTGGGTGCAGGAAGAAATAAAAGAGGAAATCATTAACTTCCTTGAACATAAAAACAATGAAGACACAAGCTACCAAAACATGTGGGATACTTCAAAAGCAGTTCTGAGAGGAAAATTTATCGGTTTAGATGCCTACATTCAAAAAACAGAAAGAAAGCACATTAACAAACTCACAAGCCATCTTATGGAATTGGAAAAAGAAGAACAATCTAAGCCTAAATCCAGTAGAAGAAAAGAAATATCCAAAACTAAATCAGAGATCAATGAAATTGAAAACAAAACAATCATTCAGAAAATTAATGAAACAAGGAGTTTGTTTTTTGAAAAAATAAATAAAATAGTTAAACCTTTGGCCAGACTAACCAGAAATAGAAAAGTAAAATCTCTAGTAATCTCAATCAGAAATGATAAAGGGGAAATAACAATTGATACCACAGAGATACAAGAGATCATCTCTGAATACTACCAGAAACTCTATGACCAGAAATTTGACAATGTGAAGGAAATGGATCAATATTTGGAATCACAACCTCTCCCTAGACTGAGCCAGGAAGAAATAGAACTCCTGAACAGACCAATATCAAGCACTGAGATTAAAGAAACAATGAAAAAATCTTCCAACAAAAAATGTCCCGGCCTTGATGGCTTCACACCAGAATTCTATCAAACCTTCAGAGAAGAGCTTATTCCCATACTGCAGAAATTATTCAAAAAAATTGAGGAGGAAGGAATCTTCCCCAACGTGTTCCATGAAGCAAACATCACCTTGATACCAAAACCAGGAAAAGATCCAACTAAAGAGGAGAATTTCAGACAAATTTCACTAATGAATATAGGTGCAAAAATTCTCAACAAAATCCTAGCCAATAGATTACAGGTTATCATCAAAAAAGTCATACATCATGATCAAGTAGGTTTCATCCCAGAGATGCAAGGCTGGTTCTATATACCCAAGTCCATAAACATTATCTACCATATTAACAGAAGCAAAAACAAAGACAATATGATCCTTTCAATAGATGCATAAAAAGCATTCGATAAAATCCAGCATCCTTCTTTTCTAATTAGAACACTGAAGAGTATAGGCATATGTGGCACATTTCTTAAACTGATCAAAGCTATCTATGACAAACCCACAGTTAATATTTTACTGAATGGAGTAAAACTGAAAGCTTTTCCTCTTAGAACTAGAACCAGACAAGGTTGTCCTCTGTCACCATTACTATACAATATAGTGCTGCAAGTTCTAGCCAATACAATTAGGCAAGACAAGGAAATAAAGGGCATCCAAATGGGAGCAGAGGAGGTCAAATTCTCCCTCTTTGCTGACAATATGATCTTATTATTAGAGAACCCCAAAGACTCAACCATAAGACTCCTGAAAGTCATCAAAAAACACAGTAATATCTCAGGACATAAAATCTATGTCCACAAGTCAGTAGCATTTGTATACGGCAATAACAGTCAAGATGAGAGGCTAATTAAGGACGTAATTCCCTTCACCATAGCTTCAAAGAAAATGAAATACATAGGAATATACCTAACAAAAGAGGTGAAGGACCTCTACAAAAAAAAATTATGAAATGCTAAGAAAGGAAATAGCAGAGGATATTAACAAATGAAAAAACATACCATGCTCATAGCTGGGAAGAATCAACATTGTTAAAATGTCTATACTTCCCAAAGTGATCTATGGATTCAATGCCATCCCTATTAAAATACCAACATTGTACTTTTAAGACTTGGAAAAAATGATTCTGCATTTTGTATGGAACCATAAAAAACTCCGTATAGCTAAGGCAGTTCTTAGTAATAAAAACAAAGCCGGGAGAATCAGCATACCAGATTTTAGGCTGTACAACAAAGCCATAGTGGTGAAGATAGCATGGTACTGGCACAAAAATAGAGACATAGACATTTGGAATTGAATAGAAATCCAGGAAATGAAACTAACATCTTACAACCACCTAATCTTCAATAAACCAAACAAGAACATACCTTGGGGAAAGACTCCCTATTCAATAAATGGTGCTGGAAGAACTGGATATCCACATGTAAAAGATCGAAACTGGACCCGCAACTTTCTCCACTCACAAAAATTGATTCAAGATGGATAAAGGACTTAAATTTAAGACATGAAACAATAAAAATCCTCAAAGAAAGCATAGGAAAAACACTGGAAGATATCAGCCTGGGCAAAGACTTCATGAAGAAGACTGCCGTGGCAATTACAACAACAAAAATAAATAGGACTTAATTAAACTGAAAAGCATCTGTACAGATAAGGAGACAACAACCAAAGCAAATAGACAGCCTACACAATGGGAAAGGACATTTGCATATTTTGAATCAGACAAAAGCTTGATAACTAGGATCTATAGAGAACTCAAATTAATCTACATGAAAAAAGCCAACAATCCTATATATCAATGGGCAAGAGACATGAACAGAAACTTCTCTAAAGAAAACAGAGAAATGGCTAGCAAACATATGAAAAAATGCTCATCATCCCTAATTATTGGAGAAATGCAAATCAAAACCACCCTGAAATACCATCTAACCCCAGGGAGAGGGGCCCACATCACAAAATCTCAAAACTGCAGATGCTGGTGTGGATGTCAAGAGAAAGGAACACTTTTACACTGCTGGTGGGACTGCAAACTAATACAACCTTTTTTTTTTTGGCAAAGACTTTATTTTTCATGTATTTTTAATTGAAGGTTCTTATTTTCCTTTTTCATTGATTATATAATGATTTGTACATATGTATAGAGCACATGTGATACTTTCTTACAGGTGTAATGATCAAGTAATGGTATTTAGGGTATCTATCACCTAGAGTACTTACTATTTCTATGTGTTGAGAACATTTCAAGTACTCTCTTCTAGATATTTTATAGAAGACTTTTTAAAAAAACTTTATTTAAGTTTATATGAGAGTACAATTTTTAGGTTATATTGTTCTCACTTCCAGGGTAAAGTTCCATTTGTAGAATAGCCCCTCACTGGGGGGCATGTTATATACCCTCACAGTGTGCACATTAGGTGAGATCCTGCCTCCTGCCCTCCCTCCTTCTGCCAAATATTCCCCCTTCCCCCCTCCTACTTCATTCTACCCCCAAACTTGACCACATTAGTGTTTTATTGTTCTTAGGAACACGTAATTGTTTATATATTGATTTCATATTAGTGTGAAGTACATTGGATATTTATTTTTCCATTCTTGCGATACTTTACTAAGAAGAATGTACTTCAACTCTATCCAGGTAAATGTAAAAGATGTAAAGTCTCCATCTTTTTTAATAACTAATATTCCATGGCATACATATACCAGTTTATTGACCCATTTATGGGTTGATGGGCACTTGGGTTGCTTCCATGACTTGAAAATTATGAATTGAGCCATAATAAACATTCTAGTGCAAATGTCTTTGTGGCAAAATGATTTTTGTTCCTCTCGGTAGATACCTAGTAATGGGATTGCAGGGTCAAATGGAAGGTCTTTTATTTTGTATTAAATCATACCTGTGTATATTAATGCAATCATGGGGTACAATGTGCTGATTTTATATACAATCTGAAATATTTTCATCAAACTGGTTAACATAGCCTTCACAGCACCCTCTTAGTTGTTTTTAAGACATTAATATTCTGCATTTAGTAAATTTCACATGTACCCTTGTAAGATGCACTGTAGGTGTGGTCCCACCAATTACCCTCCCTCCACTCTTCCTCCCCTTTCCCCTCCTCTACATCTCTCCTTTCCCCATATTCTTGGGCTATAATTGGGTTATAGCTTTCATATGAAAGTTATAAATTGGTTTCATAGTAGGGCTGAGTACACTGGATACTTTTTCTTCCATTCTTGAGATACTTGGCTAAGAAGAATATCTTCCAGCTCTATCCATGTAAACATGTAAGAGGTAAAGTCCTCATCTTTCTTTAAGGCTCCTTAATATTCCATGGTGTACATATACTACAATTTATTAATCCATTCATGGGTCGATGGGCACTTGGGAACACTTCTACATTGCTGGTGGGAATGCAAACTAATATGTTCCTTTTGGAAAGATGTTTGGAGAACACTTACGGATCTAAAAATAGACCTGCCATTCGATCCTACAATTCCCCTACTAGGTATATATCCAGAAGACCAAAAATCACATTATAACAAAGATATTTGTACCAGAATATTTATTGCAGCCCAATTCATAATTGCTAAGTCATGGAGGAAGGTCTACTTTTAGATCTTTGAAGATTCTCCGTACTTCTCTCCAAAAAGGCTGTATTCGTTTGCAATCCCACCAACAGTGTAGAAGTGTTCCCTTCTCTTCACATCCAAGCCAGTATCTGGTGTTTTGTGACTTTGTGATGTGCGCTAATCTTGCTGGGGTTAGGTGATAGCTTAAGAATGATTTTGATTTGCACTTCTCTGATAGTTAAAGACAATGAACATTTTTTCATGTGTTTGTTGGCTATTTGTCTGTCATCCACAGAGAAGTTTCTGTTCAAATCTCTTGCCCACTTATAGAGGGTTGTTTGCACTTTTCTTATTGTTTAATTTGAGTTCTTTGTAGATTCTAGTTATCAGGCCTTTGTCAGATTCATAACATGCAAAAATCTGCTCCCGTTTTGAGGCTGTAAGTTCATTTTGTTTGTGGTACTCTCAGCTGTATAAAAGCTTTTTATTTTTTATTTTTTAATTAAATTGTAAATACATAGATCATATATACATAAATGAATTTATGGGGTAAAGTGCTGATTTCATATAGAATTAGGAACACTTACATCACACCGGTACAACCTTTTTGGAAGGAAGTATGAAGAACCCTCAAAGAACTCAAGCTAGACCTCCCATTTGATCCTGCAATCTCATTACTGGACATCTGCCCAGAAGGAAAAAAATCCTTTTATCATAAGGACCTTGCACTAGACTGTTTATTTCAGCTCAATTTACAATCTCCAAAACGTGTAAACAGCCTTAAATGCCCACCAACCAGGAATGGATTAACAAGCTGTGGTATATGTATACCATGGAATACTATTCAGCCATTAAATAAAATGGAGAAGCATGAATCTTATGTACTCAATTTTGATATGAAGACAATTAATGACAATGAATGACACGATGGGGGTGAGGGAAGAGGAAGGGGAGAGGATTTAGAGAAAGAAGGAGGGAGGGGTAGGGGAAAGAAGATCAGAGAGAGGGAAGGAGGGAGGGGGTTGGGTCTTGGTGTGTGCCACACCTTTTGAGGGCAAGATACGATTGTAAGAGGAACTTTACCTAACAAATGCAATCAGTGTAACCTGGTTTCTTGCGCCCTCAATGAATCCCCAACAATTAAAAAAAAAAAAAAAAAAAAAGAAAGAAAGGTGTTATTTTTCTCTTTTCCAGTCACTTCTAAAATCAAGCTTGCAAAGGCAGGGTATTTACTAGATAGTCTTTTGATCTAAACTTATGACCCCTATCTACATAAAGGTAATTAAATAAAAAGGATGATACTGTAATCCAATAAACACCTTACCAATCCCATAACCAAAGATTATGATATGTGTGTGTGGAGAATTGTCAGTGCAGGTAGGGTTTTTCAACCTTAGCACTACTGACACTTTGGGCCAAATACCTCCTTGATGTTGGGAGGGGTGCTGTCCTGTGCCAGTAGCACATCACCAGTTGTGACGCTCAAAAATATCAATAATTGGCTGGGCGCCTGTAGCTCAGTGGCTAGGGTGCCAGCCACATACACCAAAGTTGGTGGGTTCAAATCCAGCCCGGACTTGACAAAAAACAATCACAGCTACAACCATAAAATAGCTGGGCATTGTGGCAGGCACCTGTAGTCCCAGCTACTTGGGAGGCTGAGGCAAGAGAATTGCTTAAGCCCAAGAGTTGGAGGTTGCTGTGAGTTCTGATCCCACACCGATCTGCGGCGGGCAACATAGTGAGACACTGTCTAAAAAAAAAAAAAAAAAAAAAAAAAAAAAAGTATATGAAAATATATATATATATATATCATATACTTTTATATATATATATATATCAGATACATATATATCTTTATATAATAATTGCCAAGTGTCTTCTGAGAAGCAAAATCACCCCTGGTTAAGAACCACTGGTATAGACCAAGCTTGTCAAGCCTTTTGGATTCCTGTTAGTGCTTCCATGATCCCATGTAAGTCTTCCAAGCATTTATTATCATCTGATGTGGGAACATGTCAAATAGCGCAAGTGTGTATTTTGCGCTGAAATTTATTACAGCCTTTTAACAATCTTGTCAACTCAAAAAATCAGAATTTAAAAAAAGCAATGCTAAGTAGTATAGCATGTGTACACTCCTCTGCAACTGGTATTCTTTTTCAGACTCTTACTGTTATGGTGCTGCCAGCATAGACTCTGCATTAGACAATGGGCCACAGTGACTGCCCCACAGAAGCTTAATGAGGTTTCTAGAGAAGAAAAAAAAGGGCAAACTTGGAGGCAAGCAAAGCCATTTAAATAAAGTGCAAAGATCTGGCAACATACGGGTGGTCCAAGAAGCCCAGGATAGCCATCAGGACCTAGAAATCCAACAGCTCCTTGAGTTCCATTACAGCCATCTAGACCAGGTGGTCCTCTGGGGCCTGGCTGTCCAGGGTGGCCCTGTTCAAAGAGAAAAGAAGGGATCAAGTCAGCTACAGAACTGTCAGCTACTCCAAAAGGCTCCACCAAGAAAAAAGCCAAGTATGTTGCTGAACTCTGGCTTCTTGTTTGCTCCCGTAGCCCTATTACATATGTTCTCATGTCTTTCCTTTATACTCAAGCATATGTATCTAATTATGCTCAATGTTACCCCTTCCTAAAGGATTAATATTTTAATAGGGTCTAAGCTGAAACCAAAGGGATCATGAGGCTTAGGGCCCATAGCACAGTGGTTATGGCGCCAGCCACATACACCGAAGTTGGTGGGTTCGAACCCAGCCTGGGCCTCCTAAAACAATGACAACTGCAACAAAAAATAGCTGGATGTTGTGGCAGGTGCCTGTAGTCCCAGCTACTTGGGAGGCTGAGGCAAGAGAATCGCTTAAGCCTAAGAGTTTGAGATTGCTGTGAGCTGTGATGCTATGGCACTCTACCGAGGGTGACACAGTGAGACTCTGTCTCAAAAACAAACAAACAAAAAAACACAACAACAAAAGGATCAAGAATGAACAGATGGGAATAACACAGGGTTCTACAACTTCACCTTCCCTGGGTGCAAAGACGTACTAAATTGGGGTTTACCTGTCTAGCAGTTGAACTTCTACTAACAGGGAATCGTGCGATGGCTTGAGGTTCCTTAGACCAGACAGAAGCTGGGCAGCCTAGCATGACTTTCTTTATTGGGAGTTCTGCATGGGAAATGATGCAGAGCTCATTTTGATGAACCCATCAGAAGTAGTTGGATTTTGATGAACCCATTAGAAGTAGTATCTCCTCTTTTGAAAGCTGCTTGGCCAAAAATAAGCAAGTCCTATAAGAATCACATTTTCAATCTCACTTTGTCATGATCATGTGTCTGGCTATTGCTTCAGTTAGGGAACTGTTATCTTTTTCTATTTTTTTTTTTTTTTTATTAAATTATAACTGTGTACATGGATGCATTTTTGGGGTTCAGTGTACTGATTTGATATACAATGTAAAATGCTTACATCACAATTATACTCTTTTCTTAATAGTTTTGAAATGTACTATTGTATCATGCACATTTTGTTGGGGAATTAGCAAGCATTCTCATGCAGTTCACGTGAATTCAATAATTTTCTAGAGCTGGGCTTCGTTCATAAATAGACTCTACTTTTTTGGAGGGAATATATATATATACATTTTTTGAGACAGAGTCTCAATATGTCACCCTCAGTAGAGTGCTGTAGTATCACAGCTCACAGCAACCTCTAACTCTTGGGCTTAAGTGATTCTCTTGCCTCAGCCTCCCAAGTAGCTGGGACTATAGGTGCCTGCCACAATGCCCGGCTATTTTTTTGATGCAGTTGTCACTGTTGTTTAGCTGTCCCAGGCCAGGTTCGAACCTGCCAGCCTTGGTGTATATGGCCAGTGCCCTAACCACTGAGATACGGGCACTGAGTCAAAGAATATATATTTTTGATATTAAAAGCTGGTTGTGTGTTGAACATGGGGTAAAGAAATGACCTGAAAGACCATGTGGATGAGTCAATAAAAGGTAGATTCCCATGACCCACAAACATACTTGCAAAAGTATATTTATTTAATAATTTGAGGGAAACATGCCGTATGTTCAAAAATGAACTTTACAAATTATTAGGGGAAATGACCTTTTGTCAAATTCTTATAGAGAAAAGGTTCCATAGAATTCCGTTTCATTTTTACTGATTTTATAGTTGTAGGAGCTAGATAGACTGTTAATATAAAAGCGTGAGTCTAGATTATTGAATTCATGAAATGCTCAGTCCAGAGGAGTGACCAATATAAATTTGTTGCCGTCTATGCCTCCACAGACTCAGGTGATGAGTTTTGGTTGCACTGGGGTAACTGAAGCAGATTACCAGCATTCACAACTTTTTATCACCAACTGCATAGTTACTTTTATATTCTATTCTCCCAAGATCTGTGCATTGGGATGCTGGCCCCTATGGGCTGTACCACCTAGGCTTCCTTTCCTTCTGTCTCCCAGTTGTATTTGGCCACTGGGAGATACAGGCTGGAGAGTTCAGAGTAGGAGGAGAAAGGGGACAGGTTATTTATTTCCCCCATGACCTCCCTCCATGGTTACATTTTGGGCAATGGTCACATTTCTCTATAGCTCCTGTTGGGCAACACCTATTCCATGCCTCCAGGTCTCACAAGGTTCCAGTAAGTGTTGCCCTTCCATTTTTCCCCTTCTAGGGGAAAACAGCTTTTCCCAGGTCTAGGTGGTAACAGCTTTGAGTTAGTTGATTCATCTATTGTTGTTTCCCTTAATACTGCCCATGTCTTTTAAATATACCCTTAATTCACCTCTATTCAGTTAAACCCTTTGGGTGTAGGGTCTGTTTCCTGCTGGAATCCTGATCACCACTGTAAAATGTCTCAGCCGAACTTCTAGGGGTTATCTCTCAGCTGGGTAACAGGAATAAGTTGAATCAAGAGAACAGGCTGGCTCAGAACCAGGTATCTTCCTTACCCCTGGGACCTTAGCTTTTATTTGACACAAAAACCTTTGTCTAGGTTCTTACCACATTTTTTACTTGGGCTCAATACTTCTCTAGTTTTCTTGCCTGAACCCCTGATATCATCTATCTATAGGATTCCAGGGATAACTGTTTATTCTTTCCTACCTTAGCTGAATTCTCTGGAATTAATCCCTGACCTTTGAGTAAACCATGTCAGCCCTTTTCTATCTAGCTGACACTATCTGGTGGTAGACAGAGCATGTTTTGAGCCCATTAGACGTGTACTCCAAACCCAGATTTGCCACTCTCCACCTTGAGCCTCAGCTGTAAAGTGGAAATGAATAATACCTACCTTATGGGGTTGTTGTCAATATTAAAAACGAATCAGGCCTACCCCACTGGGTTATGGCTAAAATTAAGTGAGACTAGGTTTATTAAGTTCCCACTCAATAAATGTTAAATATTCTCCCAACCAAGTCAGCAAGGAAAAGCCACAAGGCTGCTCTCTACCTTCTTTCAATCCTCAGTACCACATAATTTCTGGTACATTGCCATTTCTTATTATAGCTAATAATTTTACATATGTGTCTGCCAGGTCTCCAAAGAGTGAAGAGTGTTGCTCTTTGGTGTGAGGGTACCATGGTTCTATATAGCCACAAGGGACTGAACACACAGAATGCGAAGATCTGCTATATTTCAGACAAGCCATGTTCCTCAGAACCCAGTTTCAAAGGCACAGTTTCCATTTGGTGAGTGGTATGTGTTCACTTTAAGGATATAAATCTAGTGTGCTCATTTACAAGTCTCTAGGCAGGAAAATATTTGAGATTGACTCCATGGGAAAAGCTAAACATAAATTGCAAAGGACAATTTGAAAACCTCTGTTCCCAACTTCTTTGGACTGAAAATATTTGATAAACATATTTCTTGTGGGTGCCAACAGCCCTAAGACACAGCTGGGATATTGTCAAAAGCCCACAGCCCTACCACTCCTAGTGTACATTATTTTAATGTTGAATATCTTAATAAATGCTTGTTGGCTCATTCTCTCAATTCATTGCTGTGCCCCTTAGTGCAAAGACTTGGATTATCATGAAATGACTGCTCACCCACTCATGTTGAAATTGTCTACATGACAGAAAAAATGGAGTTTTGGGACCAAAACCACCAACGCATATGTTAACAATCAGCCAATGTTAAGAGGGGAACCAGATCTGCACAGTGATCCAGTTTAGTAAGTGTTGGGAAAGCCGTTGGTTTTAGCCAAATTGTTTAATATGTGTTAGTGAAAGTTGAATAAAATAATTAGTCTGACTGGGCCTATGGTGCCTGTGTTTTTTTCTGTCTGAGGGAGTCCTGCCAGTCTGAGAACTGTTATTTTTATAGGCACTAAAGGTTGGAGTTGGTCCCCTAAATATTTTTAGAGTTCCTAATATACGCTGAATTCAGCCCTGGGCCTCTGCTTTTAAAGAGCTGGACAATACTATCACACAAGATGATCAATAAATACCACGGAGCTGTAAGTAATAAAGAGCTGGAGTATATGGGAAAGGCCACAATGACTTCTGGGAGATCAGAGATGGAAGGAAGAAGTAAGTACTGAACAGAAGATGCTCAAAAAATCCTTGAATGGCTAGAAGAGACAGAAAGAACAAGGGACAGGGATTTCATGGAGTAATAAGGCTTTGAGCATCAAGCTAGAGCAATCAAACATCAAAAGAAAAGATGTACAACATTTGGTTAAGGAAAGGACCAGTGGAGTGAGGACTTCTACTGGGAACAGCAAGTTCCCTTTGGAGGAGTCTTGACAGCTGCAACTCATTCTCTTGAGCAATGAAACTCCAAAGAGACTGAGTGATTCCTGCAAGCTCTGGGGCTCTCTTGGCCACAAGTTAGAGGCAAACGTGTCCATCTGGATTCTGGGGCAGGTTCCAGCTCAGAATTGGAAATGGTCCCAGCCTTGCAGGATTCACTTTCTTCCAGCTCTCATTAAAGTGAGGCTGCAAATGGAAGGGCATAGTAACACTGCATGCTCCACATCTTCTAAGAGGCTGCCTCCAGTTTGCTAGTTTTCCTTATCTACTGGCTCCCAGAAGATACGCACTCTGGGTGAAGACCCTGGTTAAAGAGGTCATAGGAACATAGCCATAACAAAATGTCAAGGAATGTCATAAAGGGATAGCCAACCCCATCCACTTATTTTCCCATTGTCCTATTTCTAGGTATTTTGCTAACTCTGCAATTAGATAAAATGCAGAAATCTAATGGCCAACTTGTTGATACACATGACAAATACAGGGTAAGTGAAACTTCTATTCTCCAAATCCATAAATGTCTACTAGATCTAGGGAGAAAATAGATCAGATGATGATATCCCTGAGGGCAGAGCCATATACACCCTCTATATCCCCGTAGTATAGTGCTAGCACATAGCAGGTGCTCAAGAAATACTTATAGATTGGCAGCAAGAAATTTGAACTCCCTTCCCTGATATTAGATGATTATGTAGTATAACACAAAAAGCTGTTAAGTCTAAGGCTTCCCAAAGTATGATTTGATAAGGTTCAAAAAACCTGTTAGTGATTGTTAGCAGGATAAAAGCAGGTTCTAGAACTTCCCTGAAATGGAGGAGCTGCACTTTTTTCTGTTCTATATACTGAGCTTCCACACAAGATTCTGTTCTTCTAAACCAGCCTGAAAGCTACTGTTGTATACAAGCATAACCCAGGTTAAGCATTAAGCAGTTCTTAGAGAAGGAGTAAAGGAGAAAACAAGAAAGTGATGGCCAGTAAGTGGAGCCTCCTTATCACATGAATCAGATGCAGTTTCTGCTTATCCCTGAATAGCAGTTTCAGTTCCTTGCTGGCCTACTGAATTATTCAAACAAGCCACAATACTGGATTTTAAAGGCTCATTAACTGTTACCATGAACTCCAGTGGTGGGGTAAGTCAGGATATGGGAAGAAAATGGAGAAACTAAGGGATTGGGCTGGATGGAATGGGGCAAAGATATACACAAGATCCTAATCCCTCACTTATCTCTGGCAAAGCAAAGGTCCACAGGATGAATGGAAGAGGCTGCCTCCACGTGGTCTTTGAGTTGTCACTTTGTAAAACGTAAAGGAAAATTCACCCTGAAGAGAACAAATTACTTGAATGAAATTTATCAAGATATCACTAAGGATTTTTCTATCTAATTTCATGTACCTTCGTAATTTTCCTATAATGAGTATGTATATAATCTATTGTACCTCTGTTTCTAGGCCTTAGAACCAGTTCCTCACCTCCAATTAAAGCTCCCTACAAGACATAACTCATTTTGGTTAAGATATTGCTGGTTTCTCATGGCTGCATATGTCCCTTTGCCCCTCAACCATCTAAGGGCTGCCTATACCTGAATCCAAGGATAATTGTATGTGACCACTGCCCTTCAAACCTCGCCACACATATCTCGACACTTGACTTTAAATATACTTGCATGAGACAGGATGTTTCTAAGGCCAGAATGCCTGAGTTATGAGACAGAACCTAGAGGAAAATACTGAAAATGCTGTGTGGACACACTTACCGGAATCCCATTGATGCCAAGAAAGCCAGGAACTCCCATGCGGCCCTAAAGGAAAGGAGTAGGGAGAAGTATGTAAGAGGCAGTCCAACTGATGTCCCTTCGACTGGGTAGGTTCGTTTATGTGAGTCAATGGTCTAAGCTGTTAAGAAGCATTTGTACCTCCTTCCCCACATTTTGTTGCTTTGATCCTTACTCCAGTTCCAAGGGATCACTTGTTTCTATGTAAGGTCTTGGACATATCATGCCTTAGGTAGTATAGTTTAAGTCCTAACAACTAAGGCTTAATATTATTAGCATTTTTGACATTTGAGGAAAACCAGAGGACCTCCAATAGCCTAAATCACAAGTTCCCCTCCCCATTAGCTTCTTTAGTAAGGTCTCTGAGCCAAACGGCCCTCCTTTATCATCAAATGGACCAGGTGCAGTTTCTGCTTCTCCCTGAACAGCAATTTCAGCTCCTTGCTGGCCTACTGAATTATTCAAAAAAACCACAAACATCCCCCCTCAGGGACCAGGGACACCCCATCCTCCTGATACCACAAGTCTGCCTCCCATAGCCTATTCTACTTCACTGTGCTCCCAAGTGCTATCCCTGTGTGGCCCTATGTGTGCAGTGTCCTCTTCCCTGAGGTATGGGTATGTGTGACCAATAAACTGCTGTCTCTCTCATCTGTTCAGTGTTGGTTGTTATATCTTTGGTCATCCCCATAATCCTAGGTGGGAATCCCTCACTCACCAATGGGGTGAATAGCAGGTGATTAAAAGAGGCAGGGAACATTAACTGAGCTGCTGAATTCAGTCAGACAGCCACCATGCTATCATTGTCCTTTCTTGCAGCTCTTTCCCTGTATTTGTGGCCTAGATTTCATTAAAAAATTCTGACCCAGTTTGTTTCCCAGTTTCCTTGCTTGGATTTGCACTATCTACTCACATCAGCTGAGTAGGCTTCTGACCTGTTCAACCCTGCATGACTACTCACCACAATGATATCTAGCAAGTAGCTAATAAATTCACTTTATGGTTTGCTTGCCATGGGAGTCTCCAGAACTGGGCTTATCTATCAGCAGTCCATCATCTATCCTACCTCTTATTAAAGAATGTAGCTTGGTACCAAAGTATTCATGAATAGTATTATTTCCATAAACGAGCATAACTGATATGGAGAGCTTTTGACCTTCATACTCATGACCCATGTCATCAAAGAGAAACAAGCTTTGATGCTCTTACCTTATCTCCTTTTGCTCCATAACGTCCCACAGGGCCTGTGGAACCTCTTTCTCCCTTGAAGCCTGATAGACCAGGAGGGCCAGGGAAACCTTGAGGACCCATTGGACCTTGAACTCCAATTGGTCCAGGTCGCCCCTAAGATGGACAGAAGGAGTACAATTAGTCAACAGAGGAGTTTACATCAATGCTTCCCATTTCCCCATGCACAAAGAACACGGCCATCACTTCACTAAATAATTTTGGCTTAGAGATCTGTGAGGCAAGCCAAAGTTCCAGACATGGATCAGAAAAGGCTATTTTAGGGCCTGCTAAGCTTATTTGGATAGAACCCATTTAATAAGATTCATGTGCACCAAGATCCTTCAACTTTGTACTTCTTAGGAGATTAGTTATTCAGGCTGGATAATATTGTCCTCTTCCTAGTTAATGCCAGGCCATCCATCAGATTGTCAAAATAGTGAAAGAACAGAATGCTGGAGAACATCATGACATTTTGTAATTCACATCCAAATGGCCAACCACATGCTTGCAGAAGTCCAGAAATGGGTGTACCTAAAGAATACTTCCCAGGGGGCCAGAGAGAGGAGAACCCAGAAGCCCATGAACTGAACAACGTGTCAGGGGTCTCAGGACTCCATCACAGTACTGGCAACAGACATAAGGAAAAGACACACACAAGTGTGTGTGTGTGTGCACATAGGCAGGCACACACACATACACATGAATGGTTTATTTGTTCTTCCTCCTTATCCCTCTCTCCGCCCCCCTCCGATCTGTAAAGTGTTCAGTGTATAAAAGACAAGGAGCCTGAGAATATCCATTAAGTATCAATTATGATAGCAAGAGGGAACAGCCTAAGGATTTTGAATGCCCTGGTTATAAAATGTCTGTAACAATTAAGTCTGGGAGTTCAGGCTGACATTTTAAAACGGACTGAGACTGAGAATTAACCCCAGTGGGTGCAACACAGGCAGGCTGGTCTATCATTTAGAACAAATCCCAGTAGGGACTGAATTTCCTTGGCAGAAAAATGAAAACCATTAGTAATGTGCATTACCAAAGAACACACCACTATATCAGGTAGAAAGCCTATTTTCATAAATGCTTCTCATCTCCACCTCTCAGTCCCTTTACTGACTGTCCACAATTTCCTACAAATCTGTAAAAACTTTTCAGAAAAAAGCCCATTAAGCATGACTTTTACTGTTTACCTTTACTGTTTACTTTTTAAAAGGCTGAAAACAGGACAGATGCTTTATGCAGTGGTCAGAGTCATGTACTGGAGATGCAAAGTGGCCACAAGCTGTGCTGGTCCTTTGGAGTATAATTCCCAGTGTCAATCAGGCCCATGAAGACCTAGGGCTCTTGCAAAGTAGTAAAAGACGCTCCTCCCAAGGAGATGCAATTTTCTGGGGGCACCACCTACCACTCAACCTTTCTCAACATCCACCATGCAGCCTACAAAGAATGACAGGTTGCAAACTGTTTAATGAACTTCCTTCTGGGAATGATGGAGGTGGAGTGCCCTTTCATTTTTGGGCTCCTACCGCCCATGCTGAAATCTTGTTTATAATGATTCTGCTATTTATTATTCTTGTAATTTTCACAAAATCAATATATATGTGTGTGTATATATGTATATGCATGAAGAAACTAAAAAGAAAAGACCAAAACATTAAAAAAAAAAAAATGGCTAGGGTATTGTTGAGGATGAACGAGGAAGGTCAAATGTGGGCCTAGGTTTCAAGACTCATAGCAAACAGTACAAATTTGGAACACAGCCTAAGTGCTGTGGGAACATAAAGGAAGGGTTGGCCATGGAGGGTTTGTGGAATGCTCACATTTTGCCCATGGCTTGGTGGAGTCATTAGCCACACTGGAAAGGCTGAGTGGGCCCCAGTTGAAGTGGGCCTAGAAGGCATGGCAGGGAAGTTGATGACTTGATGTGCAAGGACACAGGGAACCTTCAGAGGCTTGGGAACAAGGGAGGGCTGAGAAGAAAGCAGTGTTTCAGGCCTGAAAGTCATCAAGCAGCATTCAGGAGAACATGTGTGTGTCAGCATGAGGCCAGCACAGCCTGCCTGAGGCTGGAACAAGGGAGGCAGATAAGAACCAGCTGTTGGGGAGGAGGGGGCTTCTTGGTGGGAGGCTGGGGAGGCAGGATAGGCTTGCTGAGGCCATGTTATTACTAGCAGAGTGGATCTAGTCGGGATACTGAATGCTTGACCCAAATCTGAGCCCTGCCAAAAGATTTCCCACGTCAAGGGAGGGAAGAAGAAGTGCATGACAAACTATTCAACAGTTACTGAGAGAGGGGTTGTGATGTGGCCCAATTCTCACCCTGCTCACGCCACTAGAGAGAGGAGCCCAAGCAACATGTAGCGGGCACATGGGCTGGCACGCTCTGCCTCCGGTCACTTGTCTATGAGCACATGCTCATCAACAGGGGGAAGAAAGAAGACTTAGGAGGCAGGCTATTCTAGGGATAAATAGTCACGGGTCCTCAAACTATGGCCCATGGGCCACATGCGGCAGTGTGATTGTATTTGTTCCCATTTTGTTTTTTTACTTCAAAATAAGATATGTGCAGTGTGCATAGGAATTTGTTCATAGTTTTTTTTTTTTTTTTAAACTATAGTCCAGCCCTCCAATGGTCTGAGGGACAGTGTACTTGCCCCCTGTTTAAAAAGCTTGAGGACCCCTGGATAAACTAAACAGGAATGCAGATTCCACTCAGGAAGGCAGGGTTCCACAGCCTGCTTCCTTTCTCTTGGCTGGGTGGGCATGCTGAATTTGCTCACCCCTCTGTTCTAGGCAGAGAACTGAAAGTGAGTCTCCTTAAGAACTCAACGGATTAAAACAAAATTCCAAGTCTTTTTTCCAAAGGGGAATTTGAAAAGGCACTCCTTCAGAGGAAGGTGGGCTTCTAGGTTGGCGTCAGGTGCTTTGGCATGTCAGCAAGCCAGGCCAAAACCTCTCAGGGTGACTTAGGGTGGGAAGCAGGGCCTGTGGGAAGCTTTGAGGCTTCTGTAGCACTGCTGGTCCCAACCTGCCTCCTCAGTGTGCTGCTAGGCTCTTCTGCAGCTCGCACTCATAGGATGCGAAGCTAGGAGCCTTCTTACCTGCTGAAGTCCTTTCATATAGTGACAGAGGGTACCAAATCAAAGTGGTCAAGAAAAAAATGGAGACCTAGTTTGTTTATGGGTCATTTTGTCAGCCATCTTTAGATATGCCTGCTCTGTGCTTATAGCTGCATGGTCTTTTTTTCCTTGTCTGGATCCAAAGCATGGGCTTTTTGTCTTAGTATGCACTGTACTGCTGAAGCTGAATACTAAATCAGCAAGGAACTGCTCTTTCCACCCTGACACTCTTGTGACACTTTTCATAATGGTCAGCAGAGGTCAGTGTGACAACATAAAGTCTACAAACAAGCAGGTGGGTGGGTGGACCTCTCCCACTACAGAGAAAAAGAAATCACACCAGTGTCAGAGAAGTCACAGAATGTTCGAGCAGGAAGGGTCCTTAGAGACCATTCAATCCAGGCTTTCTTTTAAGCATAGGAGGAAAAGGCCAAGAGAAGAGGAAGGACCTGTTTAGGTCACAGAGCTAGTAGGAAGGCCAGGCATGGGATTCAAACCAGACTGCCTGCTGAGTGCATGGCTCTTTCCCTGTTTGCCAGTGGCAGATGTCCTAGGGGGTCCTTGAGGCTGCCCCCCTACCATCCCGCCCTTGGGACTGTCCCCATAAGCAGGCTGCAGCAGCCAGATGCTCACACATTTCTCTTTTCCTAACCCTGATCATTTCACAGAACCAGTCTGAAACACCATTGCTGTTTGGACTGCTAGCAGAATTTCAATGGGCTTGGACCAATGCCTTGCCCTGATACATGTCATTTATTTTGGCAAATAGGCCCAGACAGGGCAGAAGGAACTCCTCCAAGTATTTCCAACAAGCTCTCCTGCCTCCATCTGCCCAGGGTTTTAAATATGCACATCAGGGTCTAATTCTCAAGGGAATGAGTTGCGACATGTGCCTAAGGCCAGGAACTGCAGGTCCACAACTCCTCTGACCACAGTGGGTTGGGGCCAGTGTGCATTTTAAGGGCACCTTTGATCAGAACCAAATAATTGGGCTAACAGTCCCAGAAGCAGGCCTGTCTATAAAGCAATAGATGCACTTAAAAATCGCATCTAAGAACCTTAAAAGCACTTTCCTCAGACTACGTAGGACTGTGAAACTGATGGAGGGGGCTGAATTTTCATGACTCAACCCCTTTATGCCTTTTGAGCCTTCCCTTAAGGTTCAAGTGTTCTTCTCCCATAAAATTAAAATTCATTCCTAAGGAAGAATCTGAAACTCATTCCCACTGAGGCATAAATGACTGACAACAACTTAGAGCTTTACTTTTCCCAGGGAGATTTGTAGTTTAATGGAGAGCAAGGCATTAAGCTAAGGGATGCAAATAACATTTATGAAACAAGGGAAGGCAGAAGCATGGGCACGAGTCTTCCTAAGGATCTAGCTATTCCTGGAGGAGGTTCAGTGCCCTTCTGTGGACCTGAAGTCAAATCTCTTAATACCATTTAATAGTTTAGTAGCTATGTGACTTGGGCAAATGACTTAACCATTCTGAATCTCAAAGGCTTGGGAGCAATAAGAGCTCTTTTTTATTTCAAATTAATATGAGACACGAGCTCTTATATAAGATTATTGTGAACATTTAAGTGAATTCATGAATGTAAAACTCCTGGCAAAAAGAAGGGACAGTATCAGTTCCCCCCACTTTTTTTAAGGTATCATTTATGGTAAAATGGAGAAGTTGGGATTGAGTACTTAATGCTTCTTCCCTTTATTTTCATTAGGAGATGCACAGACATCATTGAACAACCTTTTCAGGGGCAAAGACGTGTGCCTGGGAAGGAATGAGCATATATTCCTACAACCCACATCTGTGAGGCTGTTTCCCCCTTAGCACTGTTGGTCTGGTTTTCCTGGGCACTTAGCTCCTCAGTGTCTGTTTGTTCTCCTAAAGGGACTTCATCTACACACTAATGACTCCCAAATCTGAACTTCCAGCCCAGACTTCTCTTTTGATTGTGCCAGGTTCTTCTAGCTTAGGGCTTAACAAAGAACTCTCCACCTGGATACCCAACTCAAACTCAACATGACCAAAATTAAACTTATTATCTTCTCCTTAACCCCATTCTCCAAACCAGTTCCTTTCTCCTGAGTTAGCAGAATTAACTCAGTAAATGGACCATCTACAAAGCTGATCAATCCAGAAACCTACGGGTCCTCCATGATCCCTCTTTTCCCTCATATTTCATATCCAATGTATCACCAAGGACTGCCATTCCACCTCCAAAATGTAACTCAGGGCTATCCATTCATCTTGGTGCATTATCTCCATAGTCCTAGTTCAGGTCTTCCTCATCTCTCCTCTAGAGTATTACCACAGCCTCCCAGTTGGTCTGCTATCCTCCAGTCTTGCTTCACTCTCTCCTGGCATCCTGTGTCAGAGCCTTTGTATGTGTTTTTACATTTGTCTCTGCTCTCCAGGCTAGTTCCTAAGTATCCTTTAGGCTCCAACCAAGATATCAGCTTCTCCAGAGAGATTTTCATGATTACCCTTTCCCCACACTGTGGGCTGGGATGCCTGTTTATGTGTCCATATCCCCGAAAAAAACAAGAGCTCCTTGAGGACAGGGCTCATGTCTTCCTTTCCACTGAGTATCCTGTGTACAGAACAGTGCCTGGTACACAGTGGGCACTCGGTATATGTTTGCTGAATGAATGGAGAAATGAATTGATGAACATACACACTGAGAAGCTAGTTGTACAGGTACAACAATATCTTCTTTGGATGTCTAGACAGTTGAAATAGAATGCAATCAAGAGACATCTTATCACAGAATCACAGAAAATAAAAGAATCACAGAAAAGAGAGCTATCTAACTCTCAGGAAATCAGACAGTTCAGGATGAAAAATCCCAGAGAGAGAAAGGGATTTACCCAAGTTCATACAATATAAGTTGTAGACTTAAAAAAATATCAGATCATGGTTGGGAGTGGTGGCTCAAGCCTATAATCCTAGCACTCTCCTGAGCTAGGGACTTCAAACTACCCTGTCAATAGTGAGACCCTACATCTACTAAAAATAGAAAAACTAGTCAGGCATTGCAGTGGGCACCTATAGTCTCAGCTTCTAGGGAGGTTGAGGCAGGAGGCTCGCTTGAGCCCAGGAGTTTGAGTTTTCTATGAGCTGTAATGATGCCATGGCACTCTACCCAGGGCAACAGAGTGAGACTATCTCAAAAAAAAAAAAAAAAAAAAAAAAAAAAAGAAATAAAGAAAAGAAACGAAAATAACCCCTCCCCCCAAAATAAAATAAAGATCATGATACTTTAGACTTAGGACCTTTAAAAACAGAAATAGTCTATATCTGATGTGGCTTCTGGGCATTCTCTGTTCTATGAGATCACTGAAATGCCTTTGATTCCCATCCTGATTGGTATTTATCTGTTCAAAATTTTTTTATTAAGCACTTTGTACCAAGCACTGGGGTTAAGATGGTGGGTAAGACATAGTTTCTGCATTCACAGAGCTTGCAGTCCTACTATTCCTTAAAAATAGGTGGTGCATGGCCCATCACCAACCTAATTCAGCACTTGTCATCTCGCAGTGAGTTTTGTGCTAGGCAACTATGTATGTATGTGTTACGGATGAGAAGGTAATACTCAAAGGAAACACACTGCACAGCCCATGCCATCAAGGAACATTTAAGCTTATTGGGGGAGATAAGGTCACATTATGAGAAACAACTGGTGATAAAGTCATATGCAATGAATTTTACAAGTTATATTGTATACATTGTAAGCGTAAGAGGAATTCAAGAGATGTGTGAGTTCACATGGGAACAAATTAGCAAGGAAAGCGCTAACAAAGTGTTAGGGAATACATTCCAAATATGAAGAACATCATGTTGGTAGAAATCAGTGAATTATGTAAGGAATGGCCTGGCTAGAGTAGAGTTAGGATCTTAGAGAATCGGCGAGAAAGGACAGTAGAGGCAGATCTGTGAAAATTTCTGGGTGCTGAGGCACTTATTCTAGTTCATTAGATATGTTGTGCTTTCAACTGTAGCTTGGCTCACAATTTGGTTCAAAATCTAGTGAAGACAGCCTGGTGTAGTAGCTAAGGGTACAAGATTCAGAGTCAAAAATTTCTAGTTTTAAATTCTCTTCACCACTGTAGGACTTCGGGACAAATGACAGCCTCAATTTTCTTATATGTCAAATGAGGGTAATAATAGTGTCCATTTCATAGAGTAATTATGAGGATTAAACGAGAAAATGATTTGTGTAGTCCATGATTTCCACTCTTTAGCATACATCAGAATCACCTGGAGGTGATGTTAAAACACTGATTGCTGGGCTCCACCTCTAGAGTTCTGGATTTAGCAGGTGTGGTTGAGTCCAAGAATTTGCATTTCTAACAGATTCCCAGGTGCTGCTGAGTCTACAAGGTCAATAAACCATACTTGGAGAATCCCTGCTTTAATCATTTGGCATTGTGTCAAGCATATAGTAAATGTGCAATAAAAGTTATGTGTTGTTATTGGTATGTTATTGTTTGACAAGTGCAGGTTTGAGGTCGACAGTTTCAGAAAGGCTCTTTATCACTATGGCTCAAGGCACCTCCCCCTCTTTCTCATTATGACATCCACGAGAGGAAGAGAATGGATGGGACAGCAAGACCAGAGACAGGGAACCCAGTGAGGAGGCTATGACCACCTCAAGAGAAATAAATAATGGTGACTTGGACTAGGTTCATGACAGTAAAGATGAGGAAAAGACAGATTTGGAAAATATTTCAGAGGCTAAAAACTATAAAGACTTAGTGCTAGGTTGGAATCAATGGGTAAAACAGAGGATAGTGCAATGGATGACTTCAAGCTTTCTTGACTGGGCAAATGAGTAGATCTCTTCACTGACATGAGGAAGCCCAGGGGAAGAAGAGTCTTAGGTGGAAGATGTGGAGTTCACCTTTGGACAGATGGAGTTTAAGATGTCTGAGGAACATCTCGTGAGATTTTATTAGTACCTGTTTTTTAATGAGAATGGAAGGTTTGAGGGGGATAGGAATGAAGTTGGCTTCCTTCACCACTGTATCACCATAGATACATAAATATCACCATAGATGCGGTGCTAGTGTGCAGAAGACACTCAAAACACAATTGTGGGGTGGGGGGAAGCATAACTGTGGAATGAATGAAATGAAAATAAGAGAATTAAATATGCACTTAGAGGATTGGATTAAAGATGGCGGCTGAGTAACAGCTTCCCGGTAACTGGGCACGTAGAGTCTGGGGAGACAAGACTCCAGGCATCTCTGGCCGGTGGGATCTGCATATGATCATCCCTTTAAGGATACAGAAAGCCAGCAAGGGACTTCTGGACCCCAGGAGGAGGACAAAAACAGTGGAAAACTGGCAAGTGGCTGCGTGTGTTAGATCGACCTAATCACGCCGGCAACCGTGAGTACAAGCAGCAGTGAGACTGCAAACCGGAAAGGCCTTACCTGTGAACTGTTTTGGTGTTCTCGGACTTGTCACTCAGTTGAGCTGCCTTGGGGAGAGCTTGAGCAGGAGTGTAGAGAATGTTGGGCATTGTCTGGGGCCCCAGAATGAGCCACTGAGCTGGGCGAAGTAAGCCATTGTGAAAGAATTGCTCCGGCAAGCTCCACCCTCAAGGTCCCAGAGCAAGGATGGGGTGGGACAAAGTAACCTAGTGACTGAGCAGCCTAAAGGCGGGGAATGAACTGCCTTACATCCTTAATCCTTAGGAGCAGAGTGAGGCGGTTTTGGTACACTGGAGCCTTGGGCTGTTGCCCTGGGTAGAGTGCCATGACGTTACAGCTCATAGCAACCTCAAACTCCTGGGTGTGGCACCGCCCAGACCTCCATAAGAGCTGTGCAATGACGCCCGACCAGTGACCCACACCCACCGGACCTCCGCATTCCCTGACCAGGAACTGCAGGAGCCACGCAACCCTGCATCCTCCCTCCTGTGTCCTCCAAGCCTCCACGCTAGCCCGTTCATCTGGCCAGGGACCCTGGTAGCTGAGTGCCCTCTGGAGCCCTCCCTGCCTCTGCGCAGAGCCCTTCTCCTGGCCAGAGACTGCTAGAGCCTTGGGTTCTCTGGGCCAAAGTCATTGGCTCTAGGCACTCCCAGAACCATGCGCACCACCCCCAGCCCTGTTGCTGGATCCGGGTGTGTCATACACTGGAGCTGTTTCCACAACCAGAACTCCCTAGCTAGAGCAGCCCCAGAGGAATTACACAGGGTCACTCCCTACAAAGATCCAGCAACAATAGAGTGAACCCCCTGGGGTCTAATCTTGGAGAGACACCTCCCCAACTCTGAGGACGGCCAGAGGCAACGGTGAAAAATAATCATGAGGTGAAATCAACAGAAAAACTCTGGCAATATGAACAATCAGAGTAGATCAACTCCCCCAAGGATCAATGGGACAGAAACAACACAAGATCCCATGTACAAACAAATAGCTGAGATGTCAGAAATTGAATTCAGGATCTAGATAGCAAACAAGATCGAACTAGAATTACAAATGTTATATCAAGAATTCAACGGATACAAAGAGCAAATGACCAAAGATTTTGACACATTGAGACAAGAAGTTGCATCCCTCAAAGATCTGAGAAACACAGTAGAATCCCTCAGTAAAAGAATGGAGCAAGCAGAAGAAAGGATTTCTGACACTGAAGACAAAGCTTTCGAATGCTCACAAACCCTCAAAGAAGAAGAGAAATGGAGAGCAAAAACAGACCACTCTCTCAGCTCTGGAATAATTCAAAGAAAATCAATTTTCATCTTATAGGGATCCCTGAAAATAATGAAGTGGCTTCACAAGACACAGAGTCTCTTCTCCATGAGATTATGAAGACGAACTTTCCAGATATGCCAAGAGATTCTGAAATTCAGATAGCAGACAGTTTCAGAACTCCAGCACGACTCAACCCGAATAAGACATCCTCCAGACACATCATAATCAAGTTCACTAAAGTTAATATGAAGGAGAAAATCCTGAAAGGTGCCAGACGAAAGAAAACCATTACCTACAAAAGGAAGAACATTAGAATAACTGCAGATCTCTCAGCTGAAAACTTTCAAGCTAGAAGAGGATGGTCATCGACTTTTAATCACGAAAAACAAAAGAACTTTCAACCCAGGATCCTGTACCCAGCTAAACTGAGTTTCATGTATGACGGAGAAATTAAATACCTCAACGACATTCACGTGTTGAAGAAATTTGCCACAACTAAACCAGCTCTCCAGGACATTCTTAGACCTATCCTCC